>KB644799.1:0-43567 GCA_000347475.1 Penicillium paxilli ATCC 26601
CCCCCCCCCCCCTCTTGAATCCTACCGCGACTCGCCATGTCCATTTAAGTCCCGGTCCCTTTTTTTTTTCTCCCTCTGTCCTTTGTGAATTTTATATTTATATGATATCACTCTAAATCGCCCTGCTACTCATCGGTATATTGACGCGCTTCCTTCTGTCAACATTTCCCGTACTGACACTGTCCTAGAGACCTCGCGATCCCGTTCCGACGCGGACTTCACCTTCTCCGATGAGTCGCATGCCACATCCCGAGGGGCATCATGGGCCGCCCCCAGTTCCGCAAGCCTATGAACCTTCGTGGCGTCCTCCATATGCGCCGCATTATGATCATGGTCATGTCCCAGATCGCCGACCCCCTCCCCCCACCACTCAGGCTACGCTTCCGCCGCCAAACTATCCTGCGATGCCCGGCCGCGAACTTCCACAGCTACATCTCGATGGTCCCTATAGTCGCACCGGCAGCTTGCCTGGCCCCGGTCCTCCAGTACAGGACCCCCACGCTCCACAACACCCATATCGTCCACCGCCGAATGGAACACCTCACGAAGCCTCGCCGCATTCTGCCCCGCCAGAGTACCGTGCACCACCGCGCATAGGGTATCAACCTCCAGACCCGCCCGGCGCCGGTGACACAACGCCTACTTCCGGCCCTCTTCGCCCACCGTCACAGTTTATGTCTCCTGCCCCGATCTCTGCGCCGACGCCTGCCCCTTACGGTCCAGACTACTATCAAAATTCAGCGTATGGGCATCGGCAACGGAAAGCAGCAAGAGCACAACAAGTATGTCGAATAGCAGGTCCAACACGGGGATCTTTCTATCAATACTCACCCTCTTCCGCGCAAATAATGAGCTAATGATGTATGTTAGGCATGCGACCAATGCCGAGCGAGGAAAGCCAAGTGCGACGAGGGACGTCCCGAATGTAGTCACTGCAAGGAAAATGGGCTGAAATGTGTATACAAAGAAGTCCCATCCCATAAGTCAGTATCATCTGAGATCAAGATTTGCCAGATCGCGCGATCCAGCCAAATGAATACTTACTCCAGTACAGACAGGAAAAGTCAATTCAACCTATAATGACCTCGCTCATGCATTTCAAGGATGAAGTTCTGCAAGATCTGAAAAGGATTCTAAATGAACAGGAACACAATACCAACCAACTCACACGACTTATTAGCTCGCAAAGCTCAGCTACAACAGACACAAATCTACTATCACAGACGGCTCTCCCGATTCCAACTCACGAACTGCCGGTGAAACTGGAGGCACAAATGGTACCACCGCTGGGCTCAATGACCGAGAAAAGCCCATTTGCACCACAGACGAGGCTTGACGAAACGCAGCTCAAGGGCAATGATGATGAGGGCCAGCTTTCAATCCCCTTAGAACATACGACTGCTGCTCATAAGCTATTGATGTGGCCATCGATCAAGAAGCTGCTCAACCCCCATGACTATGATCGAAACTATGTGATGGGATTAGAGGGACAGCGCGGTATCACTAGTATCTTCGATCGTGGCGAAGACTCCTTTTCATCGGATGGTTCATTCTTGCCGTGGAAACAAAATGCACAGAATGGGGATTTGAACGCACAGTCGCAAGCTGGACTAGCAAGCTGGGTAGGTTCAGCACTCGAAGACTCCGATGCTGATATCTCCCGGTTTGGGTATATGCGGTTGGATGGAAAAACCGTCAAGCGCTACTTCAGAGGCTACCTCAAACAGATTCACCGCCTCCATCCTTTCCTTGACCAAAGTGCACTTGATCAGAAAGTGGACACATTTATTCGCTGCTATTGCCCCACCGATTCCAACTCACTCTGCCGTGACAAGAAACGCAAACGGTCAGTTGAGGATGTAGATGGCAGTGGCAGAGATGGTTCCACGAAGCCGCCCGTGGGACTGAACATGGATTGCGCTATTGTGTTATTGGTTATCGCTTTGGGTGCTATCTGCGAGACGAAATCCCCTCTTCCAGGCCCGTTGATGTTGATGGACAGCACACCCGATTACCGTCAGCAATGGATTCCTGGCCCACAATCTATCCCACCACCTGCCAATGGAACTAGCACGATCAATGGCTTCCTTTCTCCCGCCAACTCGGATTCTGCTCTCCCATCTAACACATCCTTTTACGCCCCATTCGAGTCTACCAGTCACTCTTTCCCTTCTTCAGCAACAGAAGCACGCGCTGACAAAGCCCCATTACGGCGATCGGCTAACCGCGAAAGCCAACCAAAGAACCACCAGGTGATTCCCGGTCTGTCTTTATATGGATATGCGATACAAATTTTGGCGTTGCTCCACTCTGGTATCCATTTGGAGCATGTCCAAGCGAACCTGCTGGCAGGCCTCTATGCTGGTCAATTGGCACACCCATTTTCGAGCCATAGCCATATTCACAAGGCTGCCTGGGCGTGCCAAGTCCTTATCGCCTCGAAGGAATACAAGACACTGGAGGATGGACCTACGCTAGATCTGAACAACTTTGCCTACTGGACTTGTTTGCAACTGGAGAGTGATCTGCTGGCAGAGCTCGATATCCCCGCCAGTGGTATATCTCGTTCCGAGTCATGGATCACGCTCCCCAAAGGAAGGTGGACCATCAAACCCTTGCCAAATGACACCATGGACCCACACGTCATGATCATGATGTACTATTCTGCTCAAATTCATCTTCGCAAAGTCCTCAATCGCGTTCACACCGATCTTTACAAGGTTGAAAAACAAGGGGCCAACCGGTGGTCCTCTAGCGTGCAAGAGGCTCTTAGCCAGAATCTCGACCTCTGGCGTAACAACCTTCCAGACTATATGTACTGGAAGGATCAGGATCCACCTGCCGGGGAGATCAATGCGGCCCGAATGCGAGCGAAGTACTACGGAGCGCGATACATTGTTCACCGACCACTGCTATACCATGCTCTTCACTATGGTGGATCTGGTGCGCGCGTGGATGCCGCAAGCAACACGTCCGTGGATTCCCCCACGGGCTCGGTGACCAACTCCCAGTCACAGCAAATGTCTCCTTCTACCAATAACAATCAGCGGGCGCAGAACATGACGCGGATGATGAGTGATATAGGAACTGTATCGAGCGACCCCGCTGCTGCTTTCCCCAATGGCTGGACGCCCCCTACCGTCAACCTGCGCGAATTGCCTTCTAAACTTCGACGTGCCTGTAAGGTCTGTGTCGACTCTGCCATACTCAGTACGAAGGCTTTCGATGGGATCGAGGATCCATTTGAGGCCCTTGGCGGCAACGCTTTCAAGGAGGAGCCGTTCAAGAGCATGCAAGATCCACTTGAGGGTCACCGAATGGAGGACCCATTCACCATGGATCCGAACTTTGTCTCAAAGGATGAAAAGAACCGGTTGGTGGTTACCAATATCTTTGGCACAGCCCATGCGTAAGTTTATAAAATTACCAATATTATTCTAGAACCTTTTACTGACACCATTCCAGCCAATTCGGAAACCTTCTCGTTCTGTCTGCAACGTATATGTCCAGTCTCTCCGAGCTTGTCGACCGCGATGAGTTTAAAACACTCCTCAAGCGCACAATCCGCTTCCTCCTCCGCAGCGAACACATCTCTCCGACGCTCCGCGCCGATGCCCGAATTCTGACAGAGATCTACGAGAATATCTTCCACCATTCTCCCACGCTGGAGAAACCCACCACCCCTTGAGGAGCGCCCTCAGTCATGACATTTTTATATTTCCACTTAGGTCAAGATTGACTTGACCACGGTATCTGGTGTTCAAATAGCGCGAATTGGTATTCCTGCGTCTTGATTTTGGTTTCTCTCGTCTCCTGTCATGTCCAGCCGACCTTGAAGCCTTTCAAGGGCTGATTAGGTGTTATTTTTGGTTTCACTTTTTGTAATTGCTGGACATGGCAGGCGAACTCTGTTCTTTTTTGCTGTGAAATTTGCATTGGGCTCAAATTACGGTCTATCTTACGGATATATGCTCTGCCCTACTCACTTCTGGGAGTTCTACTTTGGTTATTATTTTTTTTTTGATTTTTTGCATGATAAACCATCCATCGTTTCTGCTCGACTATCATGGTATTTATCTATCTTATCTACTCTAGGGCTATTGTCCCCGACTGTCATCTTTCTTTGGGATGCATTTTCTCTTCTGGCGTGGTTTCATTCTGTTTGATTATTTCGATCCATCTATATCCATCACCGTCGTATCTAACGAGTGGGCTATCTGCAATCTTGACTTCAATTGAATCTAGAGTATTCTTCCTGTGCCAGCTAGTAATCATTTAAGTCATATCATTATTCATCAGTATGTACCGAAATCTAAAGTATACAGAGGCACACCTGGCACAACCTGCTCTAAACTACTACAGTCCCTACCTAGGCAGGGACCTGGGTATCTGTAACGGGCATGCACTGCAACGCACTGGCAACGCAGTCACAGTGCTATCTAAACTTGAAAAAGCACAAGGCCACTCCAAACCAACAAGGCCATTCCCCAAACTCCAAACCATCCACCAACCCTCACTTCGCCAGCACCATTATGCTCCACCCCCTTCGACCCCGTCCCACTCGCCTGCACCGCACTAGCACTAGACGTACCGTTGCCCCCACTAAAAGCAATCGGACCCCCCTGCTCCCCCTCATTCCAATAACTCCTCACAATAGCCGCCGCGATCTCAGCAACTCCATACGTACTCGCCATCAGATGCGTCGATAGCGCAATAGGCGGCACACTTGCATCCGCAACACGAACATTCTTCAATCCATGCACGCGCAGATTCGCATCCACAACACCGCCCTGGGAAAGTGGTAACATCGCACAGCTCGATGAGGGGTGGTACTCTGTTCCTGCGTGGTTCTGGATAAAAGATGTCCAGTCGTCGTCGGACTGCGTTGAGTCTCCTGGTGTGGTTTCGCCGGTGAAGTTGCTGGATAGCGGGGTTGTGTTTCCGAGGGCTCGGGCGAGTTTGAGTCCTTTAATCAGGATGTCCGTGTCTGTTTGATTGCGAGAGTTAGCAAGCTTTATTCTAGTTTCAAAGTCCTTCCAGTTCTCGAGATTCCAATCCGTATTCTTGAGTCCGAATAGGAGGCGAACAGCATCCCATCCACTCCAAACTTCCAAACGTGAACGTGAACGTGAACATGAATGAGAAGAAAACAACAACAAGGTTGAACATACCGGCAGAATTAGCCAAATAATTCGGATCAATAACAGGATAATCCATTGGATCCGAAGAATTAATATAAACCCGACCATGAGAATACGGATGCTGCAACGCAGCAGTAATCCCAACATCACCATTCCCATCACTATTCATGAACAGCAACTCGATTTGACCAGTTGGAGTATTGAAGATCTCGGCCGTCGTGTTGTAAATTGCCTCGTAGCCCCTTTTAACTGTTTCTTCGTAGGAGCCTGGCGCTCCTGTGGTGTCGTTCTTTTGTCCGAGGATCTTGGTTTGTTCGGATTTGAGGGCGTCGCCGTACATGTTTGTTGCGTTTACGTAGGCGATTGCTGAGTCGATGTATGTTAAGAAGAGAGGGTCGTTCTTTGGAAAATGTTAGATGATGTCCGGTTTGAAAAGGAGTATAGAACTTGAAGATGGGGTGTAGGTTTTCATACTCGTCCGCTGCCGTTGTCGTAGAAGATTGAGCCGGCTGTTTCGACATCCGTAGTCCATTTGATAGTTGCGCTCTGCAGTAGTATCTGTTAGCATTGTCCTCTCCACTATTGGACTGGCAACTCCAGTGATCTTCAGCAATAAGAACAAGAATAACTCACAAAATGATCCTGCAAATGCTGTCCCACGCCCGGCAACTCATAAACAAGATCAACCCCAGCACCGCTCAGCACATCCTTAGGCCCAACACCACTATGTAACAAAACAGCCGGACTCCCCACAGACCCCGCAGCAAGGATAACCTCCTTGCCCACAGAAACCTTCTTCTTCGTTGATCCATCACCATCACCAGGCGTATACTCGACCGCAGTAGCAGTCAAATTAGCGTCACTTTCAAAGATAATCCGCGTGACGTGCGCGTTTGCGAGGACGTCGTAGTTCCCGTTATCGGGCATTGGGTCCAGATAGCCCGTGCGACTGTATGAGCGTGTCCAGTTGCTGGGATTGATACATGAGGTTGAGACTTCGGAGCCCCAGTTGGTGCCGCTGTACATGTTTGGTGAGGATGGGATGCCGATGTTGGTGCAGGATTCGGACCATTGGCCGACTTGGTCGAAGGTGCTGTATGGATCACATTGATACAGCGTTAGCAAGAAGTCACGGTTCAATTCCAACAAAATATGTGAATTTGAATGAAGTTCGTCTTCAACTCTTATTTTTTTTCCCTTCCAGTCGAAATTGAAGTTGAACTTGAAGATAAAGGTGGAGGTAAATCCAAGCACTTACAAACCAGGATAAGAAGCATGAATAGGCCCACTACTCCCATGATTCGATGCATTCCACGTAATCCCCGCCTGCTCTTTCACATCATCCGTCGGCGGCGAGAACGTCTCGCTTTTGCGCATAGCCTCGTAGAAAGAAGACCATCCCCAATTCTCTGCGCCGTCCATGTCACCCAGCATGGATTGCCAGGCGTTGATTTCGTCCTCGCCGGGACGTGTCATGTAGAGACCGTTAATGGCTGAGCTGCCGCCGAGCACTTTGCCGCGGGGCCAGTAGATTTCGCGATCGTTTGCGTTGGGTTGGGAGGTTGTGTAGAAGCCCCAGTTTAGTGGTGTTGTCCAGAGTGAGTCGAAGTATGAGTATGCGGGTGTGTCTGTATAGCATTAGGATCAGATTCATAGTACAATTGTAATGGATTGAATCAATAAGACAAGGTCCTGAGTCTTTTGTTGAGACAGCACTCATATGGGCAATTTCTGATATGCTGCGACAATCGCGACAGGGTCACATAGTAGTCAAGTTCAAGTTCAATTTGAAGATCCATTGAATTTGGTTCTTGATCTTTCAAGAAATTAAAGTATACCAGAGAAAGTGAAAGCAAGAATGAACCTACCAATTCGATTCCGATAATCATCACCATTACCACCGGATTCCAATACTAGTACAGTGTGATTTGTATCCTCTGCCAAACGACCCCCGAGCACAAGACCAGCTTGACCACCGCCGATCACGATAAAGTCGTAGGAATCGGCGATCTCCGTGCGCGGCGACAATGCGAGCGCGAATGGCGCGACGAGAACCGCCAGGGCCTGCGCGGACCATGATGTAGTCCGCATTATCATGGGTGCTGAAAGATGTATGCGAGGCCCCGGGGAAATGTGATTGAATTGAAATTCAAGCTGTTACCTCAGTTGGGTACGAGTAGAGTATTGTAGGGTTTAATAAAACTAGTCTCAGTTTTCTAGTTTGCCCTACAAGCTTTGACTACTTGGGTAGTGCACTAGTGTACGTGGACACGAGGCAAAGAGCCAAAAAAGAAGCAAAGAAAGAAAAAAAGAAGAGAGAGCGAAAAGATAAAAAAAAAAAAGGAATTATCTACACTAAAAGGAATAGGAAGTCAAGAAAAGTACACTATCGAAAGCGATCTGAGTCTCGCCCCTCTCGTCAATCTTTGTGTAGCTTGCCAGTGCAGGAGTCCACAGCAAACGGACTCAGATATTGGCCCGGAAGCTAAAGCCATGACCATGACCCATCGAGTTTGAATCAGCCTTAACTCGTCAGGGCATGGGTACAGTAGGCATGGGTGGGCATGTGTGTGTACAAATTCCAGGATTTTCGCATCAAAGAGACAAGACAGATCTGGGTTATCGCCCAATGGACAAATCGTATCTCGATAAGGTGAAACAGACCTGACGCCATTCCGTGGATTAGCAAGTTGATATGCCACGGCTCTGTCGCAGATTTTTCAGGGGCAAATCTGATCTGATCCACTCAGGGCTGTGCTCCGTACACAGATCTAGATGTTGCACACATGCATGCAGCATACAGAAAGTTCTCAGGCGCAGCCAGACTCTTCAATTCTTGATCGTCTTAACATGCCCAAAATGCTTGTGCTGAAGACCATAAATCAGTACTCCCGTACTCAGTGGAGCAGTGTAGAAAGTACTACTCCGTAGGTCGCACAAGACTAACACGTTGCTAGGCAGCTCGGTCAGGTTCCACTCTTCCACCGCCCCTCAATGCTTCGGGCGGGATTGGTGGCTGATCGCTCCTATGGTCCACGCGGATAGGAAGGTTGTCGGTTGATCGTGGTGGAAACAGGGAAGTCTAGACACTAGCCGGAGCGATGAGATGATCTTAATACTTGGAGTTTGGGTCTTTCGAGTTCGATGGTGAGTCGGTGGCCTAGGGTTAGGGTATCCTAATCTAAGACACTGTCAGTGTGATAGCGGTGTGCAAGTGTGTGCTCTACTGTATTCCATCATCAACCCATTTATCCGTTTAGAAACCGAGAGCTTCTTTCTTCTTTGCGCACTTCTATTGTCCTATCTTTAACTCTGATAGTGCGTACGTACCTGAGCCTATCTCGATATGTGTGGCGTCGCCAAGATGGAATGCCGAGGCGTCCAACAGCCTCAGTCCAGTCCGGCAATTAAATCCAGGATGTCAACCACCAATCACAATTTCGAGATACCACAGCCACGTAGACATCCTCATCGCTGGCAGCCTGAACACCTGGATTGATTTGAATGATCTCACCTGCACTGTTAATCACTTCATAGTCTTCAAAAATCAAGATACTGCTTCTTCATCTACATACACTACACGACACTATCACTGTGTCCAGTCCAGATCCCATATCGAATCCCTCAAGTGCTATTAAAGATCAAATATCCACAATCAACCACTCATCAAAATGACCCACAGACAACCCTCCGACCCCACCCAGACAACACCTCAGTCGGGGTCCGAAGGAACAAAGAGCCAGCGCATCGCTCAAAATGACGAACGCGAACGCAATCTATCACCATTCCTCCGCTTCGGGCCTTCCTGGGAAGAGATACACCACGAATGGCGAAATGGGTCGCGCGTCAAGGTGATTATCTGGTTCACCATGGTCTCCCTCTTGGGATGGTTTTTGGGTCAAGGTATTAGCAGGGTGATGGGTCAGTAGTGCCGCTACGGAGTACAGTAAGTGCAGGATAAGGAGTCGCGTCTTCGTGCGGGGAAATCTCAACGATTGAAACTTTGGAATCATTGGGAATTCGTCACTGTTTTGATTCAAGCGGGGTACTAGAAGTGCGGGGATCTTTAGTGGATAAGAGTGAGGTAAGGTGGTTTCAAGTTGCAACGGTGGGAGGTGATACCCGTGCCAGTTGATTATGGTACTGAGGCAGTGTTAATATTGGAGATGTTCAAGTTCCTTGTGGTTATTCCAATGGAGAGGGTTTGATTTCCGTGTTTAGGTGGAATGCTCATTAGTACATCCCGAAACACTGCTGTTGACATGATTCGTCCGATGATACAAGATTGGTCAAGTACTACTAGGTAGTGCCTCATATCAGTATTTTACAAGTTGAATTGGAGGATTTTATTCTTCTGGATGTATACTAGAGCTGAACCATTGGAAATGCTCGTATTTGACCTGGTTACTAGTGCTTGTCGCAATCTTTTCATTGATGGTACCTGGGTAGACGTGTGGGGATGCTCATCTTGATTCCCAAATGCAGTAAGTAGAATGAGCAGCTTGCTACATGTAGTATTCTTTCACTTTCCACCACCACACAATCTTACTAAGGTCTATCCAGAATAATTGACTATAAATACTATCGAACTGGGCTTGGTTGAAGCTCTTCAATTCATTTGAAACTAATCGCAAATAGAACAATCAAAAGTGAGTGGTGATACCTAAGTCTCTAACGATAGAGCCACGGATGCCATGGCCTCTACAATTCATTTAAGATGTACTTCAGGGTGACTAGATCAATGCTAATCACTGCCTCAAAGTGTCTGGATCAATCGTCCCTCTCACCGTTATCAAAGGCGCCGGCCATGAATTCATCCCCCTCCCTGAAAACCTAAACGCAACCACCGCCGATTTCCACTCCATCCGCACAGAGACCGAGTCTCCAGCTCACATCACATCTGGCTTCTACAAGATCCAAGCTGGCCCCGCTCGCGGCGCACACTACACATTCGAGGAAACAAAGTATGTCCTCAGTGGACAAATTGATGTGCTAGTATGTCTTCTTATACCCCAATTCTCTCTCTTTCAAGTTATCAATGCAGCTTTTCCCTATCGAATGTCGACCACTAACCAATTATTCTTCTACTTAGGACGAGGCTACCGGTATTACCCACCATCTTGTTGCGGGAGACTTTGCATTTTTCCACGTTGGGGCAAAGGTCCAGGTAAGTTCGAGTTGGAGTAGTACTTGGTACCCTATCCTCTTGATCTATTAGGCTGACCCTTGGCTACTTCCAAGTAGTTCTCGACCAAGTCTAGTGGATTTGCTTTCTATGCTGTTACTCGCGCTATGCGGACTCCTCATCCTAACCTTCAGGGCCGCGAGGAGGGTGCTTCTCGTCAGTAGATCTGGAATTTCGATATAAGATGATAGATTTGAATCGATAGCAACTTGAATCCTACTATTCGGGTTACTTTGCCATTATTTACTCACATTCTGTAGTGGTTTGCTTTTGCTTACAAAAGATCATTCGTGGAAAAAATTCCAAATCGCATTACTCTCCAAGTCTATGACCAAGATAAAAAGCTAAATAAGGTATAATAACTCCAAACAATTAAAACGAGTTCATGTTACTAGTAGCAGAAACCCTGCAAGGTTAGTAAACTCATCTAGTACTACTTATACCTACTAGTTAGTAGTTAGTAGTAGGTACTACTAGTTACTCGATGCCAGTTAGTATCACCTAGCAACATCCTCAATATCAAACCTCATATGCATATTCATCCTAACAAGAGTCTGCGGACTCCCAACTTGAGTATACCAAACAACAACACGATTAACAACCCGTGTTCCACGCGGAAAAGCCCCAAGCAGCAAAGCACTCGCAACCTTGCCAACATTCGTCCCCAAAAGAGCCTCAACCTCTGCCGGATTAGCATCATGGGTCCAATTAACCCGATATGCCCGCTCATTCTCAGCCAAAGACTCACCCAATGTATACAAAACATCATCAGCAAACTCACTCGTCTGCTGCTCAACAACATCATGGAAAAAGATATGCCGAAGAGACCTGATGTCGAAGTCACGAGTGTAGAATGCATTCGCGATGTCTGAGACGTAAGGAATCGTCACCTTGTCACGTCTATACATCATCGTAATGAATATCGCGCCCTGGCCTGTATTTCCCGTCCAGTCTAGTGCGCTTGAATTGATTCTGAATCGCCAGTATGGAGACTGTGGCACTGAGCCCGAGGCACTGGCACTTGGCTCGGCGGTATTACTAGCTGGGTCCGGCAAGCCAAGTTCAAGGATTTGGTCTTCAAAGTCCTCATGTGGGTCTTTGTGGCTTGGTGCGAGTTTGACCGGGTATAATGCTAGCATGTCTTCGTATTTGAGAGTGCATGCTTGGATTGGACAGTTTGCTGCAGTTGCGTCGAGCATCCATGTCCGGAGTTGGGCTCCGTCGGCTTGGATTCGGCCGTATGTTTGGGGATATTGGTCTGTTTGTTTCCAGGCGTCTTTGGTGTCAGTCTCTGGGTCATGGAGGGATGGAGTAGAAGCTGGGGCTGGAGCTGGGGCTGTCTCTGCAGCTATAGCAGGAGTTGTCTCTGCAGCTGTAGCAGGAACTGGAACTGGAACTGGAACTGGAGCAACTGCCCCTAACTGAACGCCGCCATGCTGAGATCCATCAGTACTGGAATTATCGCATGTACAAAGACGCATAAGTCTATGACACATACCGCAAAGGTAATCGACGATGGCGTCGCTCAAGCGCCGCGACATGATGCCAGTAGTCGTAGAACAATACAAGAATGCTGTAGTATGCTGGTGTGAAGATGATTAGCTGGATTAACCCCGATGAGTGTGTCGATTCCAACATCATGAAGCTGGAATTGTCAGTGTTTAAATACTGCAAATTGAAGTATGTGAAGCTCATGTAGAAGATGGCTTATAGTGAGAATAACTTTATCTCTCTTTGATCCTGCTCCATCTTCTTTGACCATGAAAGAAACGAAGAGAAGAAAGGCATTGATTGACATTGGGGACAGACAAGGGCCTGGTTAGCATCAGCGTGAAGCCAATAATAGGAGCTTTTCGATACAATAGCATTATCAGCCCTGCCATCAACTATAAAAAGACAGCTCATTTATAATTCATAACATACCGATATCAAAGCCTTGGATCTCAGCATGGCGGCGTTGTCCCATATTCTTGGCACCATCGCGCAGATCACCATATTGCAGTACAATGCAGCAGTTCCAAAATGACTCGCACTAGATCCGCAGGGTCCTCCACGAACTTTGAAACTGACTCGCATCAAAGTTAACTGAAATCAGAGACCCAATTGACCCTGCTTGATGCATAACGGGGTTTGACCCGGTTCAATGCACGATCAAATGCATTTTGTGGTGCGCGGACCTCGGCTTCCCCGCAGAATGCGGACCCCCTATGCAGATCACCAGCATCAGCATCAGCTTTCATTAATCGCGAACACCCACCTGCAGGATTGTCTGGGCCTAGCAGAGACATATACTCTTTGCATACTAGTATTAGGTTGTCTTCTTGTGCATCATGGCATCTCCAGCAAAGAAGTGGCCTTCTCGAGAGGGTAAGTTTGAGTTACTGACCAGAGGCTGGTCAAGACTCTCAGGAGCTTCTACTAACTAACTACGACGTACAGGCTTTACAGCAGATGTACTGGGCAAACTCATCTCCCAAACTCTCCTCAGTCCCTGGAAAATAGTCCCACTACTGGCTCTCGCTCAGTACACCGTCAAAGGACGAGACTTCATTGAGTCCCGCCCACACCTCCTCAAAGCACTACGAGCCCTCGCAACCCTCGCCGTGCTAAACAGACTAGGCGCCTGGCTCGACCGCCGCGCAATCAACAACGGCCTAAAAGACCACTACGACTGGCACCGCGAAGTCGTAATCCTAACCGGAGGTAGCGGCGGAATCGGCCGCCACGTCGCGCAACAACTCGGCGAGCGGGGCATCAAAGTCGCAATCCTAGACCTCACAGCGCCCACCGACACACCGCGACTACCCAACAGTGTACGATTCTTCAAATGCGACATCACATCCGCGAATGAGATCCGCGAAGTCGGAGCCGCCATCCGGGCCTCATTTGGTAAACCGACTATCCTGATCAATAACGCGGGGATCTTAACTGGCAAGACAATTCTCGGCACGAACGAGGCCACGACGCGGCGTATGTTCGAGGTAAATACCTTCTCGCATTATTGGCTCGCGCAGGAGTTTCTGCCGGATATGATTGCGGGAAATCATGGGATGGTAGTGACGGTTGCCTCGCAGGCGGGGTATACAGTGACGCCGAATATGGTTGATTATTCTGCTTCGAAGGCTGCTGCGATTGCGTTTCATGAAGGGTTGGCGGCGGAGTTGGTGACTCGGTATGAGGCGCCGCGGGTGCGGACTGTGCTTGTTACGCAGGGGTTCACGCGGACGCCGTTGATTGGGGTGTTGACGCCGGAGGATACTTGGTTTAATCCGTTGTTGGAGCCGGAGACGGTGGCGGAGGGGATTGTGAAGCAGGTTCTTAGTGGGGAGAGTGGGAGTGTGGTTGTGCCGGGGTCGGCGGGTTATTTGTGTCATCGGTTGAGAGGGTATCCACTGTGGCTTCAGCATGGATTGCGGTGTCGGTTGGAGAGGTTGGTGAGGGCGGAGTAGGCCATCCATGGATGTAATTTGGTGGTATTTAGCATTATTCAAGTTACTTATTTCAACACTGTTTTGCTTTGATAGTTTAATTGAGGTTGTTTGATTTTCCTCTATACAATTGTATGAGATAAGACTCCATCCACCCATGCAAGGGTCAACTTGGAATCGTTTGTGCTGCTGGTAATTTTCCCCCATTACAATATTCTACACTACTACTACTACCAGTGTAGTATTGAATATTGTGGGCCAAAGAATGTTCTGGGAATTTCAAAGCCTGCTCTTTGAGTAGCAAACAGTTTACGTTGTCTATATAAGAGAGCTTTTCTTGGTGCTAATGAACAGTCAATCTATCTTCTTTCATATCCATGGATTCTCTACTACTACCTTACTAGTAGTACTTCGCCGATACCTACTATAAAAATGCATCACTTTATAAAATTTCACAG
Source organism: Penicillium paxilli ATCC 26601 (assembly GCA_000347475.1). Classification (NCBI taxonomy): domain Eukaryota; kingdom Fungi; phylum Ascomycota; class Eurotiomycetes; order Eurotiales; family Aspergillaceae; genus Penicillium; species Penicillium paxilli. The sequence continues at coordinate 14,213 of KB644799.1, forward strand.
TCCTTTTTAGGTGTTTTGAGTTGTCCACGGATATAGGATAGTTGACAGGGAAGGTGCTGCCCTGTACCTGCGCAGTTGCACTTTGCGTTGAATACTTTTCCAATGTTACTAGTATTGTTTACTTGGAAGTTTCCATGCTTTCCATGCTTTCGACTTTCTTCCGAGTCGTACTCAACATCATTGATCCCTTCATCTACCTCAATTTCCAACTCTACTGTCTACTCATGTCCGATAACGGTCTTCTTCAATCCCGCTGGGCCTCTAGCGGCGATACCGCGGACTCGGAGCGCTCTGCCGAAAAAGCAAATCCAAAGGTAGGTAGTAATACCTGTTCACTCTGCAGTTAGATAGATCACTCTTTCCCTCTGGCCAGTTCTATCAAGAGCAAAGGTACAAAATTCAACGAATGCAATTGACTAACAAGATACAAAGGGCGACCAATCCCCTCTTATACTTCAGGACCAAGTGTCCAAGCTCGAGGCGAAGATTGATGCTCTCCAGAAGCGCGTCGGGGACACCGAGAAGAAAGAGCTCCTGATTCTTTTGTCAGAAATATGAGCTAAGATGATGGTTGTTCTTGGAAGGTCGTGATATTGTGGTCTGGGTGGGAATCCCAATTGTTTTTCTCTTTCCAAGTTGTTTATGGACAATACTTTTGTTAAATGTTATTAATGCTTTAGAAATACGAACATCTTTGTTCCGTCTAGCTTATTGTAGCTTTGTGCTTCATGAATTGAATGTCCGCCTCGTCCAAATAAGTTTCTGCCTCAGGTATACATAGTAGAGTGACCCACATGGGCACTGACCAATCATATTGAGTTTTAGATTATGAAGTCACCATGCTCACCTGCACCTTCCTCCTCTTCTGCTCTACTTCACTACTCTAATAGTACTAGGTCATTACGAGATATTTGGGCCCTCTATGATAGCTGTTACAATATTGCGGAGCGAAGCAGCAACGAGCGCTTGAAAGCACCGTGACTGCTTCCGAGTTGCCGATTCCAAGGAAGGACGAGTCGGAGTCTCTAGAATGTAGTACTAGTAGTAGTAGTATATACTATCGAGGCCAGAGTTGGGCTGGTGCCTGAACACTTTCAAACCCCTAACGTGCGGTAGGCTACTACTAGTACCTAGAGAAGGGCTCTGATATTCAAATTCGAAAATTAAGATGTGAATGCAAATAGTAGGAGTAGTAGTGTAGTATATAACTATTAATTAATGACTCACCTTACAGATGATTCCCAACTGTTCAAGTTGCACTAGCATGGGAATACTGCACTTAGACTGCGCTGCGCTGCGTTGTTCTGCAGATGGCACGTGCACGCTCACTCACCGCGATTTTGATTCGCTCCACTCGATTCCCTCAGCTTCAAGTTTCCTCTTTTTCTTCAGACTTTCAGCATTCCTGTCATCTCGCGGTCTTGCGCACCTTGTATGCCCAAGAAAACTCTGTTCCATCTGCATTGCACTAATTTTGACGGTAGGTGATTCCCTGCAGAAATCGAGTCTCGACTTCCACATCTCCAGGGCCCAAGCCAGTTCGATCCGAGTCCCACTTTTTGACTTGGACTCCGCTGGGCCGTGCGAAGATCCACGGTTCAGCTCCGTTGTTTACTCCCCCAAACAAACCATAACAACATTCACTTTCATCACTCACCCACACCTACTACTCACTCACTCACTCACTCACTTACTTACTCACCCTCCCCTCCTTCGATCTCACATTCCGATCTCCTCCCTCTATCCCCAATTTACTCTCTTTCCCTCCCTCCCTCCTCCTACATTCCTCCACATGGTGTCTCTCTGCCCCCACCGAACATAATTGCCCACCATGTTTAAAGCCCTGATGGGCGGGGGCAACCGGTCGTCCTCCGACGTCCGAAGCACCACCAGTTCCAGCTCCAAGAGCAGTCGTCGCAAGACCGATTCCAAGTCCACACACAGCCGCAAATCATCACGGGGTGACGACCGTGATCGTGGCTTAGGAGACTTGGTTGTTTACGACCCTTCTGGATCTGGGAGCCGCCGTGGTCCTCCAAGCGCCGCCGGAGAATCCATCGCATCTTTCGTGACCGCCGAACCCGATTCTTATGATGTTCCCGATCGCATCATCGAGCGCACCCCCAAGCGTCGGGATAGCGATAGAGAAAGCAAGAGTTCACGTCGCCGCGAGCGCGACCGATCAGAGAGCCCGGATCGAGAGCGTGAGCGCGAGCGTGAGAAGAGAAAATCCCGCAGAGCTATTGAATACCGAGATGATGACGTGGATCGCGAGAACGACCGTCGTGAGCGCCGGCGCACACACTCTGGTGATCCCTACATGCCATCCAGTGCCCCCGGCGCTCAATTTGCCGCTGACATGGCTGCCCCCGGCTTTTCGCAATTCCCTGGCCAACTCCCACCAGCAACCTTCTCACCGGCGCACGAGTCAACGCCATCGCCTTATGACCCTCATGTACAACAGCAATTCCCCGGTCAATTTCCTGCCGAGACCGCGGAACCATATCTCCCTAATCCTGCCGGTGCCGCCGCAGACTACTATGGTGACCAGGGCCAGTCTGTCCAGCAGCAACCAGGCATCCGCCCACCGGAGCCTTTAATTATTCCTGCTCATCAAGCGCACTTGCAGGCTGCGTCTCCTTCTTCCAATCCCCCGCCAGAGCCTAGTAGCATGGGTCAAGTCGGTGCGGCCGCTGCTTATTTTGACGACGATGGTCCTCCCGAAATCCAAGCCGTTCCCACGAAGCCTACGAAACCATCTCAGCAGTCTCAGTCTGGAAAACCCCCAAAACTTTCCAAACCCAGCAGACCTTCTTCGGGCGCTGTGCCGGGCGCAGCAGTGATGGCGACCGGAGCAGCCGCGACTTATGGATTGGGCCATGCCATGTCGTCCTATGAGGAAGAGACCCAGTCTCAACATCAACATCAACATCAACATCAACACTCCACGACCGAGTATCAACAAGGAGCTTCATACTCTCAGCCAGCTGCCACTGGCTCTAGCAAGCCTCCAAAAACCTCCTATGGAATTGGTACTGGTCTCGGCGGTGCTGCGGCAGGTGCCGCTGCTGGGTATATGATCGGCCATCAGCATCATTCTTCTAGCCCGGAGAGCGCGACGCAATATGCTTTCCAGAACTACGAGGAATCCTCTCAAGCTGGTCTTCCCCCATATGCTTCTGGCTCCAATCATGGTATGATGGCGGGAGCTGCAGGAGCCGCAGGAGCAGCAGCCTATGCATCCCAAGCGGGTCATTATCATTCGCATTCACACCCGATTCCGCATCGCCCTGGCTACTATCCTTACGCACCTGGCGGCCTCGCATATCAACAACGCCATCGTGGTCCCCTCTCCAAATTCGTGGACTTTTGGCGCGACCCTGAAGGTGTGGGACGTTTCGAGGATTATACCGAAACCATCGGCGTGTGCAAATACTGCTTTGATCCGAACACTACCTCGATTGATGCCCCTCGCAAGCACCACTATCATCGACGTCGACACTCCGCTGATCGCTACAGCACCAGCAGTTCTTCCCGAGTGAGCAAACTCAGTCGATACCATTCTTCGGAAGATGAAAGGCAGCGCAAGCGGTCATCGAAAAAGTCCTCGTGGTTGCCAGGAATGTTAGCCGGGTATGCCACGAAGTCGATTTTCGCTGGTAAAGATTTCAATGATTCCTATAGCGTTCGATCTGGTCGTGTGGTTGGCGACCGTGCCTCCTCATATGACGGAGATGATGCTTCTGATCGCAGGAGCTATACTTCTCGTGGCGTCGTCCGCCGGTCTGACCGAAGCCCCCAGCGAGAGTATTATTCCGATAGCAAGCGTTCTCGACGAACCCGATCTCGCTCGCGGTCCTCTTCCCGATCAGGTCGCCACTCTTCCTTCGTGAAGGAGGCTGCTTTGGGTGCCGCAGTGACTGGCGCAGCTCTTGCCGTCGCGAAGAAGTCTTCCAACAAAAACCGAAGTCGAAGCCGCTCTCCCTCTCGTGTTCAACGTCGCAAGGAATCCTCATCTGATTCTTCGTTTGTCGACGTCTCTCAGCCATCCACCAAATCCGCCGGTGGCTTTGCTTCTTTCTTCACTTCGAACTCCGAGAACCGTGAGAGAAAGCGCGAGTTGAAGAAGGCCAACAAGAAGAAAAAGACCAAGCGTGGATTCTTCTCTTTCAACAGCTCTTCATCATCTTCCCTCGATGCGGACCTTGCTTTCGGTAATGGATTCTCGAAGAAGTCAAAGTCTAAGAAGGACAAGAAGAAGGGCAAGAAGAATGAAGATGTCAATGCAGCACTGCTTGGCCTTGGTGCTACTGCTACTGCTCTCGCAGCTTCATCTCCCAATCGCCGCAGCACAGGCCAAATGATGACTGCCAGGGACGCCCGTGGTCGCCATTCCAACTACGCTTCATCTGCCAATGAGGATGAAGAATGGATTGATGACGATTCCTCTGCAGACTCACCATCGAGCGTTAGCTCTGCCCTCGCTTTCGGTGGAAGCAGTGGTGATTCCGCCTCCGATTCTAGCAGCAGTCGCGGAGGCTGGGGCTGGAAATGGGGCAGCAAGAAAGACAAGAAAAAGAAGAAGGACAAGAAGTCTTCTGCCACTAATGCTGCTCTTGCTGCCGGCGCTGGTGCTCTTGGTGGTGCTGCCATTGCTTCTGTCGCCCGCCAACGGGATAGTGCTCAATCTAGCCATCCTGGCAGTCTTCAGCAAGTCTACCCTATGCCTACTTCCGACCCATCTCGTTATGATGTTGCCGCGATGTCACCATCTGTTGCGTCAGGTACTCAGCCTCCTCTCGTGCGCCCTGGTCCGATTCCTCTTCAGCAGCCTCAGCCTGTCACTCCAGTGTCTCAAGCTATCTACACTACCCAAGGCACTCTTCCAGGCTCCATCCCCGCATATAGCGCACCTGCTGCTGTTCCTCCTATCTTTGCCAATGAGTTTGATCAGTATGATCCTCGGTTCCAGGCCTCACGAGATGTTGTCGATCCGCGCATGCCCCGCCGAAGCGACTCCTTCCCTGTTTACCCTACTCAGGAGCCTGCTCCATCGAGCCTCAAGCGCCGTTCCACGACCAAAGACCAAGCTTCTGTTTCATTCAACCTGACTGAGGAGCAAGTGGAGCGTGAGCGTCGTCAGAGCCGCCGTGACAGGAAATCTCGTGATGATATTCATGACGACTACTCGGTTCAGTTGATCGACCGCGAGGAGGAAGACGAAGCTCGACGAAACGCTGAGCGTCGCGAGCGTCGTCGCAAAGAACGCGAAGAGGAAGAGCTCCGTGACCGTGAAAAAGAAAAGAGCTCTACCGCATGGGCTGAAGCAGCGGCCGTGGGAGCCATTGGCGCTGCTGCTGTTGGTGCCCTTGCATCTTCTCACAAGTCTGACCACGCAACCCCCTCTGAAACCAGCTCCACTCGGGTTTCTCGCAGTGAGAAACGTCGGGCCGAGAGGAGACAGCGTGGAGAGGCCGAGTCATCTATTGTTTCCAGATCAGATGTCCCAGATCCTGTTGAGCAGTCGTCATTTGTTGAACCCCGCGATGTGCGAGACAAGCGCTCATCTCAGAAGGCGGCTTCTCCCTCTCCTGTCCATGACAACTATGCCGAATTCTATGCACCTTCGGAAATTCGTCACAGCGCTGAGGAGCAAAAGACCCGCGATGTTGCCGAGCAAGCTGCGATTGTGGAAGTCGTCCCTGCTGCTGTCCGCAAGGCGCGCGGAGAATTACGCGATGAAGAAATGTCACGATTTGGACAAGAGCCTTATGAGAATCATGATCATCTGCCGTGGCCGGTCCCACGACTTAATTACATTGATCCGACCCCTCCTGTCTCTGTAAATGGATCTGCTTTGGGAATTTCGACCCCTACATCCGCAGCCAAGGCTCCCCAAACCGAACAGCTTGTCGAGTATGTTGAACCTGAAGAGCATGTTGAACATGCCGAACATGCGGATCTCCCAGAGCCTGTTCCGCGCAAGCAGCGCGAGCGTCCATCAACTGGCTCTCGCGTTTCCTGGGGTGAGCACTCAACTCATGAGTACGAGGTGCCTTCTTCTTCCGAGCAGGACCCGCTGGAACATCATGACATCTCCCCAATGGAGGACGTCTCCAGAGAGCTCCCCATGGGGACTCCTGAACAAGCCAAGTATAAGGATGTCGGTTCCAAGTCTGGATACGGAGAAGACATTGAGTTCGCTGCCATAGTTGCCGCCGGCACTGAAGCAGCTGGCTTCGATCCTTCCTTCGTCATCGATGACCCCAAGTATCATACTCGTACTTCTCCCCCTGGCTCGGGCGATGAAGGAACATTCTCTCCAGGGTCCAAGTGGCCAAGTCGAAGCCCAGAACGAGGTGGCTTCGTTGAGGGTGAAGTCGGCAGCTATGAACCCAAGTCCAGAGATATTGGACCTTCTGCCGAGCCTCAATCCTCAGTCACAGAGAGAGAAGTCTCGTCGCCAACCCGGGAGCGCGGTTCTATTGCCCAGGAGGTGATTGAACAGTTGAATGGAAAACAGTCACGTCATGATTCCCTTGAAGACCACGATGTGTTTTCTATGCCTGGTGGATTCGATACTGCCGACAGTCACGATGCTGAACCTCGCGATGATACCTATTCAGCAGTTTCTGCTCCCGTTGGTAAGGACTATGAGAAGAAGATGTCCAAGAAGTCTCGTCGCAGCGGCGATGACTTCGACCCTCGTGGAGGTTCCTCTTCGGCCGTGTCTGCTCCCGTTGGCAAGGATTTCGAGAAGAAAAAGTCCAATAAGTCTGGCGATGACTTCGAAATTCCTCGCGATCTGCCCCGTGATGAATCCCGCGATGTCCAGCCTCCCCATGAGGACATTCGTGCTGATTATCCCCGCGATGTCGGCTTTGACTCTTACTCAGCTGTCTCCGTGCCAGTTGGAAAAGAGTTCGAGAAAGCCAAGTCCAAGAAGTCCCGCCGCAGTGGTGATGACTTCGAGATTTCTCGTGACATCCAGCCCTTTGAGGATCCCCAAGCCGAAACCTCCCGCGATATCGTCGAAGAACCCTACGACTCCCGCTCTGCAGTCTCTGCTCCTCTCGAAAGAGACTACGAGAAGGCTTCCAAGTCATCCAAGTCTCGACGCAGCGGCGACGACTATGACGTGCCTCGCGAAATCCCCATCCGTGATCTTCCCATCGACCTGGCTCGCGACAATACCTCTCAACCCGAAGACGAGGAAGTCGGTGATGATGATAAGAAGAAGCGTCGTAAGCGTCGCTCTAAGCGGGATAGCGATACTTTCTCTGTTGATGATGATGCCCGTTCTGCTATCACATCGTATGAGGATGCCGAGAAATCCGAGCGTCGCAAGCACCGTCATCGTTCATCTGGTCTGCGTGATTTCGATGATACCGCCTCGGTCACTTCTTCTCCTGCTGGAATTGATGAAACCAAGGAGAAGCGTCGCAGTAAGGATAAGGAAGAGCGTCGTTCTAAGCGTGAGAGTGATCCGTTTTATGTTGATGATGATGCTCGTTCTGCTGTTACTGCTTATGACGATGGAGAAAAGTCTGAGCGTCGCAAGCACCGTCATCGCTCTTCTGGTCTGCGTGATTTTGATGATACCGCCTCCATCACTTCTTCTCCCGCTGGTATTGATGAGACCAAGGAGAAGCGCCGTGAGAGACGATCCAAGCGTGAGAGTGACACATTCTCGGTGGATGACGATGCTCGCTCTGCCGTGACTGCTTATGATGATGGAGAGAAATCTGAGCGTCGTAAGCACCGCCATCGTTCTTCTGGTCTGCGTGACTTCGATGACACTGCTTCGATTACCTCCTCCCCTGCTGGTATCGACGAGACCAAGGAGAAGCGCCGTGAGAGACGATCCAAGCGTGAGAGCGATACCTTCTCCGTGGATGATGATGCTCGTTCTGCTGTTACTGCCTACGACGATGGAGAGAAGTCTGAGCGTCGCAAGCACCGCCATCGTTCATCTGGTCTCCGTGATTTTGATGACACCGCTTCCATCAGCTCTTCCCCCGCAGGCATTGATGAATCGCGAGAGAAACGTCGAGGCAAGGAAGAAAAGGAGAAGAGCCCTGGTGGATTCCTGCGCAGCATCTTTGGCTCCCGTGTCTCAGCACCTGCTGATGACCGCAACCGCTCTACGTCTTCCCTACTAGAGAAACGTCCATCTCGGGAGGCAATGTCAGAGGCTGGCGGTGACGATGAACGCCGACGCCACCGCAAGAAGCGTTCTTCCAAGTCACGCAGCTCTAGTCGGGGAGAAAGACAAGGTGATTCGGACAAGGATGCGGAACTCCGTGACGATACCAACCTGGAAGAGTATCGATCACGCCGACAAGAGAAGGAAGAACGCCGTCGCCAGAAGTATGAAGATATCGTCGAATCGGGCAAACGAAGGGATTATGAGAAGGTATAGCATTCTGAATTTTTTTTTCTCGTTTCATTTTCTTCTTGACATGTTGGAACTTTGATTCTTGAACACTGTTATGTGCCATATAGTTGCAGTTGCCCCTTATCCTGGATGGCCTCGGCCTCCCACCCCGACTTATCCAATGCATAAAAACCACTATTCCCCAAAAAAACAAAAAAGAATGAAGAACTTTCTGCTAAGCATTCTTTTTGGTATTATTCCATGTGCAGGACGCAACTCCTTCCGATTATAATGACGCCCGCGACGACTCTTTTTTAGGGGAGCGCCCCGAAATGCCCGCCGCTGAGCGCGATGAACGTGGTGCTTCGGGGGTTGAAGCGACAGCAGGGGGTGTAGCCCTTACTGCTGCTGGACTGGCTTTGGCAGACAGTCTCTCGCACTCTCGCAGTCGCTCCACATCCCCTCGCGCCGCAGACAAAGCCTTCGACCTAGCCCCGAAGTCCCACAGTAGACCTACATCTCCAGAAGCATCCCGAGACGAAGACGATGTCTCTCGCGGCCGCCGCAGCTCAACGGCACGATCTATCACGACAGAATCTCCAACAGCAGTGCCATTGCATTTCCGCCGGCCCCCATTGTCTCCTGGACTACAGCGTGCCGTTCCGGTGACTGAAGCATCCCCGCCGGCTGTATCACCCGGATCTCCGACTCAATCTCGCCATCGCCGCTTGAACTCTGTTGAATTCCGCAACTCGCGTGAGATTAGACCTCTGTGGCTCGTTGAGCGTCATGGTTCAAGCAAGACCGAGCCAGAGGGCGACGAACCTCTCCCCTCTCTTCCCTCCAGCAAGACTTCTTCCCGCGCACCCTCCGTCGAAGATCTCCGCGGACTCAATGATGAAGAAGGAGTCCGAAGCTGGGAAAATGTCGACCTCAGCCATTCAATTATGGAAAATAGACGACCAGCCGGTCTGACTATTTCCACTGACCACGATACCCAGCGTGATCTCGACGTTCTCGACTCCCAACAAGCTACGCCTACAGCAGAGGACTTCAAAGATGCAAGCGTGACAGACTCCGCCAAGAAGGAAAAGCCAAAGTATGAGTTCCACTCCCCGTCTGAACTCTTACAGGATCCTAGCTCTTATCCTGAAATTCCTTCGTCACCTACACTCGATGCACTTCCTTCTGCTGAGGGTTCAATGGTTGGTGCTAAGGAGCCCACTGCTGAAGGTCATCATCATGAGCAAAGTCGCGAGATCGATGCGTCCACACCCAGTCAAGAGAAGTCGTCCTTTATGGACGTTGCTGGTGGTGTAGCTGCTGGTGCTGGATTTGCTGGAATCGTCGATGCCGCTGCTATTGCTGCCGCAAAGGAGATTGAGGACCGTAAGAACTCAGATGATAATAAGGATGAAGTTGGTGAACCGGGTACCGCTGTCGAGGAACATGCTTCTGAATTCGTTACTCCAGCCGAAACTCCCGATGAGCAATCAGCAAAGGATGTTGTTCTAGAACCCACAGAACAACCCCTTGAACAGGTCCAAGATCAGCCAGCGGAACAACAGCCAGATCCAGTTGCAGAGGAACCGGCGACTACGTCTTCTTCTAAGAAGAAAAAGAAGAAGAAGAAGGGCAAGAAAGATCAAGGTGATGAGAATGTTGATTTGCCTTCTGAATCTGCTCCTGTTCCTGCTGCCGATGATCAACCTCCTGTGGAGAATGTTGAAGGCGAGTCTCGCTCTCTTGAGACTGGAGATAATATTCCTGCTCCCGTGGAAGATTCTCCCGTCCCTCTCGAGGCCGTGGCCGAAGCCGAACCTGCTGAAGTCTCCAGAGAACTCGAGACTGAGTCTGTTCCTGTTACATCTGAATCCGTTGATGTAACTTCTGCCGAGCCTACCCCTCAGGATGCTGATGCCACTCCTGCTGAATCAGTTCCCGCTCCCGCTGATGTCACTGAAGAGCTTGCGCCTGAAGCTACTCGCGAGCTTGACGCCCCTGCTGAGCCTGTTCAAGATGTCACTGAGGAACCCGCTGCTGATCCCCAGCCCGAGCCTGAACCCGAAGTCCCCATGACAGCGGCCCAGAAGAAGAAGGCCAAGAAGGACAAGAAAAAGAAGGCGAAGGGTGCCTCTAGTGCGGAGCAGCAAGTCGAAGAGCAGGAGAAGACCGTTGAGGAATCGATCCCTCCTGTTGAGACTGAGTCTGTTGAGAAGGAGGCGCCGCAGGAAGCTGTCGTCTCTGAGCCCGCTGAAGCCGAAACTCGCGAGATCGTTGAAGAGTCAATTCCCACTGAAGCACCTGCATCTGAATCGCGTGAGCTTGAAGACGCCGAACCTGTCTTTGCCGAGGCTCAGGAGACTGCTCAACTCGACCAAGATCAAGATCAAAACCAAAATGTCGATATCGATATCACTCCTGCTCCCGTTGAATCTGCCGAGAAGCCCGCAGATTCAGATGAAGACATGTTCCACGAGACGGTTCAAGAGCAGCCTGCCGGAGAAGCAGACAAGGAAATGCCAGTCGAACAGCCAATTGAAGAAACAGCAGCAGCAGCAGTCATCGAAGAGCCCCAGGAAGCCAAGCCTGAAGAAGCAGTTGAGGAAACGGGTTCGAAGAAGAAGAACAAAAAGAAGAAGAAGAAGGGCAAGTCTATTGCTGAGGAGAGTGATCTTCCTTCTGAATCGAAAACTGAGGAGCAGCAACCTGAACAGCCTGTTGAAGATGTCAAGGTTGAGTCGGAGCAATTACCTGTTGAGTCTCAAGATGCCCCGGCTGCTGAGATTCAGTCTGAGGTTGTTCCTGAACAGGCTGAGATTCAAGATACTGCTGAATCTGCCGTGCAGGATACTCCTATTCCTGAGTCTGATGCTGCAGTGCCAGCTGGCGCTGAACCTGTTTCTGAAGTTATCGAGCCTGAGGCTTTGCCTGAACCTACCGAGCCTATCTCAGAGCCTCAACCCGTGGAAGAAAGCCGCGAAATCCCCCTTGAGACCGCCTCTGAGACTCCTGTCGAGCCTGTCATCGAAGCCACCGCCGAACCTGCCATCGATGCCACTCCTGAGGCCGACGCTGAAGCCGAGCCTGAAGTCCCTATGACTGCCGCGCAGAAGAAAAAGGCCAAAAAGGACAAGAAGAAGAAGGCTAAGCAGAGTGTCTCTTCCGTTCCCGATGAAGAGAAGCCTGCCGAGGCTCAGCCCGAGTCTGAGTCTCAAGCTGTTGAACCAGAGCCTATCCAAACAACCGAGACTGCCGAACCTTCTGAACCAGTTGAATCAACCAAACCAGTCGAACCCGTCGAAGCTGCTGAAGCTACTGCCCCCGCTGGAACCCCAGTCGAAGATGTAGCTAGGGAAATCGAAGTTTCTCCTGAAGCGCCAGCAGATATCGCGGCTCCGGAAGAAAAACCGGAGGATTCAATTGAGACTGCACAGCCAGCTGAGCCTGAGCCTGAGCAAGAACAGGAAGTGTCTGCCCCCATCGAAGACACTCCTGCTGATGTTCCAGCTGAAACAAGCGTCGATCCCGCGCAGGAACAGACTGAAATCCCAACTGTGCAGCCTGTCGAACACGAGGCCGCTGCTGAGCCTGAACCCGAGGTTCCCATGACGGCTGCTGAACGCAAGAAGGCTAAGAAGGCAAAGAAGAAGCAACAGAAGCAGCAGGAGAGTGTTGAGGTTACTGATACTCAGCCTGAAGGCGCTGCCGAAGTTTCTCCTCCCGCCGATGAACCTGCCGTCGAAGAATCTGCGCCAGCTCCTCAACCTGAAGCCGAAGAGAGCACCAGGGAAATTGAAACCGAGACCGAGGCACCTGTTACTGAGGATATCCCAGCAGCCGAGTCCGAGTCTGCCCCTGTTGAGGAGACGCCTGTCGATATCCCCGCTCCTTCTGATGAAACTCCTGCTCAGATCGAGTCTCAAGAGGAAAAGCAAGACGAGACTGTTCAGCCTGAGACTCAAAAGGAAGAAGATGTCTCTCAAGTTCCCGCAGAGCCCGTTCCTGAAGTGACAGAAGCAGAGGTGTCTCAAGATCAGCCTGAAGCTCCCGCTGCTGAGCCCGAGCCCGAGCCCGAAGTTCCTATGACAGCTGCGCAAAAGAAAAAGGCGAAGAAAGATAAGAAGAAGAAGCGCCAATCTGTTGTTGAGGAGGAACCTTTGCCTGAGGCTGATCAGACTGTTACTGAGACTCCGGCTGAGCCATCCGCAGAAGCAGAAGCACCAGCAGTTTCTGAAGAAGCTCCAATTGAGGCTGCTGCTGAGCCAAATGAAGCAGCAGCCGAGGTTCCTGTTGAGGCACCTGCCGACGATATCCCTGCCGCTGCTGAGCCTGCCATCGAAGAAGCCACCAGGGATATTCCAACTGAAGAGACTCCGGCTTTAGAGGCAGGTCCCGATGATAAGCCTCAGGAGGAGACTGTTTCCGATCCTGTTCCTGAGGAAACCCCCGCTGTTGAGGAGCAGGTGCCTGAGGAAACACAGCCTGTTGAGGCCGCCCAGGCCGAAGAGACTGAGCCTACTTCTAAGTCTAAGAAGAAGAAAAACAAGAAGAAGAAGAACCAGTCTGTTTCGGAGGATGTTCCGTCCGAGCCTGTTCAAGAGTCTACTGAATCTCCCGCTGAGCCTCCAGCTGAGTCTACTCCTGCCGCCGAGTCTCTTGCCGAACCTACTGCTGAATCTACAACCGAGCCTACCGTCGAAGTCACCCCTGATGAAAATGCTGTCGTCGAGTCTACTGGCAATGAACAACCTCCCGACGAATCAGCTGCTGTCGAGACTTCCGAGCCAGCCGTGTCAGAAGCTGTGGAATCGCCTGCCGTGACTGAAGATGCTCCTAAATCTGAAGAGGCTGCCCCCGAAGAGAAGCCTACGGAAGAAACCATCACTGAGCAGCCAAGCACCGAGGTTGAGCCCGAAGTCCCTATGACTGCGGCGCAAAAGAAGAAGGCCAAGAAAGACAAGAAGAAGAACCGCAAGTCTGTGGCTTTCGATGAGTCGCCTTCTACTCAGACCGAGGCTCAGCCCGAGGAAGCTTCAACCGCAGATGCTCCTAGCCAAGAGGTGACTGAGATACAAGCTGATCCTCAGGCCACCGATGCATCTGCAGACAAGCAGCCCTTGGAAGTCGAAGCACCAGCCGTTCAGGAAACCGAAGCCACTCAAGATGTTCCTGAACCCGCTGTCGACACCACTGAGACTATCCAAGAAACTGTTGCACCAGAAGCTTCTCCTGAAACTGCTGTTGAGGAACCAGCCCCTGTTCAAACTGAGGAGCAGCCCGAGGCCTCGCCTGAACCCCCAGCTGTTTCTGATGACAAGCCTGCCGAGGAGCCGGAAGCTACAGAGGCTTTCCCCGATGGTTTATCCGCCAAGGAGCGTCGCAAGCTCAAGAAAAAGGAGAAGAAGAAGGGCAAATCTGTTGATCTGACTGAGGAGGAGCCTTCTACTCCTGTCGAGACAGAGACACCTCAGGAGCCCGAGGCCGCCGCAGAGCCTCCCGCTGATGCTTCCAAGAGCATCGACTTGGATGCACCCGCAGAAGAAACAGCCCCCGCTGCAGCTGAGAATGTCGACACTGCTCCGGTGGAAGAGGCTGAGGTGAAGGAACTGGAAGAAAAGACTGATGCTCCTGAGATAACGCAGCCCATGGAGACAGAAGAGACAGCCACCGAAGCCGAAAAACCTGTCGAAGAAGAGGCTACCCAGTCCACCGAACCGCCCGCCGAGCCAGAATCAGCTCCTCCCGAAATCGAAGTTGCGATGTCAGCCAAGGAGAAGCGCAAAGCCAAAAAGGACAAGAAGAAACGCCAGTCTAAGAATCTCGACGCTGACGCCACAACCGACGCCGATGCCAACGCCGCCGCCGCTCCGCAATCTGGAGAACTAGAGTCCGACAAGACCGTCCCTGCCGAGGACACACGGGATCCTTCTATACCCGTGACGGCATCCTCGCCTGCGGAACATGACGGTAAAGAATATCAGTCCCACGACATAGACATAGTTACGCCCGACGCCCCGGCAATTGATTTGGCTCCGACTGATGAATTCGTGTTTTCGCAGGTAGAGCAGCAACAGATAGAGAGTCGTTCTTCAGATTATCCTCCCCAGCCCGTGCTTGAGCGTTCGATTGATTTTGGCGAGTCGACGGAGCGAGATGGGTGGAAGAATGAGGAGGCTCCTGCCATCGACGAAGCGGATGTGTCGAATGTGGTCGAGGAGCAGCAGCTTGTTGATGAGAGTGTGAAGGATGATGTGGAGAAGGAGCAGGAGAAGAAGGGAGAGGAAGTTGTTGATGATGTTGTTCCTGTTGAAGGTGAAGGTGAAGTTGAGAAGGAGGAGAATGTCGAGCCTGCGGTTTTGGAGGAGGATGCAGCGCCGAAGGAAGAAGATGTTATTGAAAAGGAGATGATTCAGGAGACGCCTATTGAGGAGTCTGCTGAGACGACACTGGATGCCAGTGTCACTGCCGAACAGGAGGAAGCTGTGGAGGAACCCTCCGAGCCAGCTTTGTCTAAAAAGCAGAAGAAAAAGGATAAAAAGAAGAAGAAGAAACAGCAGGATGAGCCGAGTGAAGAGGCCCCTGTTGCAGAGCCTCAAGAAGGTGCTGAGAAGAAGATTGAAGAGGTTGAACAGGTTGATGCCGAACCGGCTATTGTTGAGGACTCTCAGGACAAGTCAATCATCGAGCCTGAGACTCAACCTGAGCCTGAAGGCGAGCCAGTTGCAGGGCAAGAACCTGCACCTGCTGCTGAGGAGCCGCTGCAGTCTACGGAGGAGAATGTTGTTTTTTCCGAACGTCAACCAGTTGAAGAAATTGAATCTTCAAAGGAGATTCAACCAGTTGAGGATGAGCCTACTGTTGCACCTGAGCAAAAGGAGGTTGAAGCTGCACCGGTGCCCAAGAAGATGAGCAAGAAAGAGAAGAAGAAGGCCGCTGCGGCTGCGGCTGCTGCTGCTGCTGCTGCTGCTGCTGCCGCCGCCGCCGAAGCTATCCCAGGGGAGAAGCCAACCGAGGATCCATTGGCTGATGCTTCTGAACAACCTGCTGCCACTGTGCAGGAAACTGATCTGCCCGTCACTGCAGACGCATCAGAAGACCAGCCTCCTGCGGAAACCATCGAGCCCGAAGCCCAGCCTTCTGAACCAACCACCGACTTCCCAAAGGATCTTGATGTCACTCCATTTAAAGAACAACCCGCAGCTGTCGAGGAGACCCAAGGAGAGCAAGCTTCTCTCGAACCACCCTCCACAGAGACGAAGACTGAGGAGACTGAGCCCATCCAAGAAACCCCCATGGATGATGCTAGCGAGGTTCCACCCACAGAACAAGTCACTGAGCAACCTCCAGTCGAAGCAACATCAGTGGAGCCCGAGAATGATCTGCCTACAGTATCCAGGAAGATGAGCAAAAAGGAGAAGAAGAAGGCCGCCGCAGCTCTCGAGAGTGAGAAGCCAGTCGGGCCTGAACCCATTGTAGAAGAGCCCTCTGTGCCTGCCGAAGAAGCCGCAGAAGTTCCTCAAGAAGTTCCCATTTTGGAAGAATCTACTCCCATTGAAGCCGAGAAGGAGGTTGATCCAGAGGAGCTGAAGGCTATCGAGCAAGAACCCATCGAGCAGTCTACCCCCGTGACTACTGAAGTCACCGAAGCGGCTGTCGAGGAGCCAGAGCAACACGATGCTACAGTTGAGAAGGAAGTGCAACCTGAGCCCGTTGCTGAAGATTCTCCCGCTGAGCCTATCACTCGAAAACTGTCGAAGAAAGAAAAGAAAAAGGCCAAGAAGCAAGCGAAGGCCGAGCCAAGTGATATGGCAGCTACTCCTACTGAGGAACTTCCAGCGGAGGACGCACCCACAGAAGAGCCTACTCAAGAAACTACTTCTGCCGTCCCCGAGGAGAATCTCACTGAATCGACCCCCGATCTTGTTGCAGAGCCCGAAGCTGTCCAGGAAGCACCAGCTGAGGAGTCAACCGAACCTCAGCCGGAGGAGGTAGAGGACAGTGAGCAAATCAACAAGGACGGAGCTATCCCTTCACTTGACCCAGTTGATGAATCTCCAGCCCCTCAAGAACAAGAGCAAGAGATCCCAACCGAGCAAGCCAAACCTGCACAAGAGCCTGCACAAGAGACCACCAACCTTCCCCTCGATACTACGGAACACCCAACAGAGGAACAAGTCGATCCTCTGAGTCAAGATCTCGAGAAGTCAGCAGAGCCTGAAGTCGTCGCGAATGTTTCTGAAGACCAACCACAAGCGGAAGAGGCAGCCCCTCTTCCGAGAAAGATGTCTAAGAAGGAGAAGCGCAAAGCTAAGAAGATGGGTCTTGTTGAGGAACCGGTTGAACAGGAGCAGGAGCAGCAGCAAGCTATTGAGACTCCTGTTGTTGAAGCTCCTGCTACTGAGTCTAAGGAAGAGGATGTGCTTGTTTCAATGCCTGCGCAGGAACCGGAGTCTCGTCAATCTGAGACTCGGCCTGAAGAGGAAGTGTCTAGAGAGATCGAGCCTGCAGTCGAAGTTGAGCCTACAGCTGAGCCCACTGTTGAGCCTACGGTTGAATCTCTACCCGCTGCTGAGCCTGAGACCACGGTCGAGGATGTCCCTGTGCAGTCTGCTGAACCAGCTGAAGAAGAAACAGCACTCTCAAGAAAGGCTTCCAAGAAGAAAGCAAAGAAGGCCAAAAAGGCCGCTCAAGCCTTGGAAGTGGACATCCCTCTCGAAGCTCCCATCGATCAACAGGAGCCCGTTGATGCTGCCCAGGAAGATGTCAGTCGAGAAGTTGATCTTCCTGAGCCCACAACCCAGAGCAAGAAACAGCACGACGATGAGTTCCCTACGATCGAGTGGGAGCATGGTCAGCCTTCCAACACCGAGACCTTCCAAGCCTCATCACCTGAGTTCCAAGCCAAGATCCCCGAACCAGTTCCCCAAACGATTGAGGCTTACGATGAGTCTGCCATCCCGGCTGCTCTTCAAGAAGCAAAGGAAGTTCCCGAAGAACCGGTCGAGGAAGAAGCGTGGTCTGCCCCATTGAGCAAAAAGGACAAGAAAAAGGCAAAGAAAAACAAGAGAAAGTCTGAACAAGCAAGCCTGGCCGAACTTGAGCCCGAAGAGCCCTCCCACAAAAAGGTTGAGCTGGCTACTGAGTTCCCCGAGCCAGTTCATGCGGACAATGTGATCTCCAAGGAGATCGAAGCAGAGCCACCTTTGAGGACTACAACTCCCGGTGGTTCCAAGATTGCCAATCTCTTTCCTGGCCTCGAGCGAGGTGGGTTCAAGCGATCGGCTCTGGAGAACAAGAACAGTACCCCGTCGCTAAAAGATAGTGCTGAGGAAGAGACAGTAGCGGACTTGGAAGCGAATCGCGATATTGCGATCCCCGTCTCGGAAGCACTCCCCCTAGCGACCCCGGTATCCAGAGAGATCCACGAGGACAGTCGAGAACTGCCCATTCCTATGCCTACTGAGGAAAAAGCTGAAACTACAAAGGATGTTGAGCCAATTCCTCTTGAAGATGCCCCAGTCGAGAAGCAAGAGCAGGAGCAGGAGCCCGAACTTCCTGTCTACGATACGCCATCGATGGAAGCGCAAGAATTTTCTCCTGCGCCAATGCACTCTGCCTCGAAGGAAAGATCCTCGATGCTCTTTGATTCCTCTCCATCTACGCGCACTGAGGAGGCAACTACACCTCGACGTCTACTCCCATCTCAAATGGAGAGCCGAGATATCTCTCCATCCCCGTCTCCGTCTGGATTACGCCGAACTCCCTCCGTGATCCATGGACGCCATCAGCAAACACCTCGGACCTGGAATCTCGATGAAGAGTCGATTCCTGCGACCAGTGGCATCTCTCCACCGCGATCTATCTTTGGAGGACCCAGTGGCGACCATGATAGCCTCTCGCGACCGCGCACTCCGCTGCACCCCATTGCGGAGCAAGAACCACAAGAACCGCTGGAGAGCGACAAAGCAACCATGGCTCGCGCCGGGACGCCCCGTCTGGAGATCAAACCAGAGCATGTCCTTCCCCGACCGGTGACTCCGGTGCGCAAATTCACGGACAATGCGATGGCGCGCGAGAAGTGGCCGACTCCAGAGAAGTCTATTACACCACTTCAAACTCCCGACCAAGGGATGCCAGTGCTCAAACCTACCAGTAGCAAGGGTAAATTGCGACGAACGAATCGCAGCACAAGCAGTGATCTGCGGGCGGCTAGTCGAGCTTTAGACGAGGGTGAAGATGGGGGAGAGTCCCAGCCACTCACACTCAGCTCCAGCCCCAGTCCCAGCCGCGTCAATCTCGATCTCGATCAACTTCCCTCTTCTTCCTCTTACGACCCCGTCAATGACAAGGGCAAGCGCCCACTACGAAGCATGGATGTCTATGTAAGTTATTGCTTATTTCCTTTTTTCCATTTTACTTGATTTATCACAATTCTGTGGTTTATTTATTGTTTGTTTACTGACTTCCCCCACAGGAGGGTTGGGGTGAAACGCCCAGCTCCCCGCGGTCGCCCAGCCGACCGCCGAGTGTCCGTCGCCGTCGCAGCATGCAACATCTTCAAGACATGGAAACCCGACTCGATCAACTCATCTCTGAGAACCGTTTACTTATCTCCGCCCGCGATGAAGCCGAAAACAAACTGCGCAACGCCAGCGTCTCCCGTCGCAAGAGCGATCGCGCCCTCAACTCCAGTAGCGCCGATCTGAGGGATCGCGAAGCGGAAGTCGAACAACTTAAGAATTCGGTGGAATGGCTTCAGAAAGAAATGACTCGAGTCACTCAGGAGAATGAGGGTCTCACTGCGTCCAATGCGGCCCTCGCTGCCGCCCATGCGGAGGAGGTCAGCAATGTGCGCGAGACATCTACTCGCGAGCTCGACACCCTGCGATCGCAACATGATGCGCTCTCGTCGCAAATGGACGATCGCGTCCGACAAGAAATTGAAACAGCTCTGGCTCAGAAAGATGCTGAGTTGCGACGCCTGCGCGAAGAGTTGGAGGAGGCCCGCGACAAGGTCAAGGAGTTGCAGCAACAGATCGCATCATCGGTTAATGACAATGCCCTCGTCTTCCGGGATGAGGAGTATTTCGATGCTGCGTGCCAGAAGCTCTGCGGTCACGTTCAGCAATGGGTCCTGCGCTTCTCTAAGCACTCTGATCACCGTCGCTGCCGCCAATTAAGCGACATCTCCGATGAGAAGATTGCCGACCGCTTCGAGAATGCCCTTCTCGATGGCTCCGATGCTGATGCCTACCTTTCCGATCGTGTCCGTCGTCGTGATGTCTTCATGTCGGTGGTCATGACCATGGTATGGGAGTACATATTCACTCGCTACTTGTTCGGCATGGACCGAGAGCAGCGCCAGAAACTCAAATCTCTCGAGAAACAATTAGGAGAGGTTGGTCCTCGTCGCGCAGTCCATCGCTGGCGCGCCACCACCTTGACTTTGCTGTCTCGCCGACCGGCGTTCGCATCGCAAAGACAGAGCGACACAGAAGCAGTCGCTCTAGAGATCTTCGGCACTCTTTCCCGAATCCTCCCTCCCCCATCTCATGTCGAGACCCAACTCCTCGACTCCCTCCGCAAGGTCCTTCGTGTTGCAGTCAACCTATCGCTGGAGATGCGCACCCAACTGGCCGAATTCATCATGCTACCACCTCTTCAACCTGAATACGACACCAATGGAGACCTCGCCCGTCAAGTCTTCTTCAATGCAGCCTTGATGAATGAACGTAGTGGTGAAACCACATCCAATGATGAGCTGGAATCCTCCCAGGCCGTCGTCCGCATCGTTCTCTTCCCCCTTGTCGTCAAAAAGGGTAATGATGTCGGCGAAGGTGACGACGAGGAGGTCGTCTGTCCAGCTCAAGTCCTCATTGCCCGTCCCGGCAAAGACAAGCGAGTATCTCGCATGATGAGTGGCGATCGGATGTCAATTGATGGCTCACGGTCAGTCCATAGTGTGGCACCGTCCATGGCCCCATCCATGGCCCCGTCTACGATGGACATGAGCAATGTGATTTGAGGCGTCACACTCTGATTACTTGTTCTGTTTATTCTAGTCTGGTCATGTTGGATATCATATAATATCCATTGGAGTCTTCTTCTTCTTCTTCTTCTTCTTCCTCTTTCTTTTCTTCTTTCTGTTCTGGAAAATCGGCAGTTCTGGCGTCTGGCTTGTGGTCTCGGATATCCCCCACAGTGCCCATGGAGTTGAGTTGATTTGAATATGTGAATTTTCTTTTCGTTTATTGTTTGATTTTGTTATTTTTCTTTTTATTTCGTGTTTATTTTCTTTCTTAACGGCCGCTGGACATGTATTTACTATCTTTGATGTCTGATGATTCACGACTTGTACTTCTGGCATGCCTTGTAATAGAATCATATTTACTTTACCATTTACATCTACCTCGTATATCATCTCTGTCAAACTGATTATCTACTATATTATACTATTTATCCCTATCTCTATTCTATTTTATACTGTTGTATACTGTTGTATACTGCTGTCTGTTGTATACTTACTGTTCCATGGATTCCCGCTGTCATCGCTGACCTCATCCATCCGCTTTAGGCAACTCTTGGAACTCACTTTTTCTTTCTTCTTTGAACCTCCCACTTTTTTCTTTTCTCTGCACGAATCAGTTTCTTCAGCTCACGTCTATGTACTAGTCCTAGTACGACACCGACTCAAGTTGGCCTTGATTTGTTTCTTCAGCTGGCACTGACGAATGCTTATCTGTACTGGGCAGCATTCCCTGATGTTCGACTTGATTTCGCCACTCGCGTCATCCGCAGCCCGGCAGCTCCAAGCTTCAGCTCCGATTCGAGCCCCCCTTTCTGCTCGACTGCTGATCTCCCTCTAGAACATTGCCGGATGCTGTTCCACGATCCTACAGGTTCCTTTGAAGATCTTTTCAATCCTGTTCCCGACTCCATATCGCTTATGTGTCTATTGGTCGACAGTTAAGCCCCATTCAATCCAGATTTCTCCCGCGCGTCCGCCTAGCGCCGCGGTAGTGTTGGACTACGCTGTGTAACCCTCTTGGGGTATAATTCCCACAGCTATGGATCCCCCACTGACCCCAACACCGGCCATCGAGACCCTGCGACAGGCCCCCTCGCCTTCTTCCTCAACAAACAGTCCGCGAAAACGTCCCCAGCGTAAGGATTATCCACTTTCCACTGACAAAGAACCTGGGAACGGTCCAATGGGCGGTCGGGTTCGAGACCGGAGACCTACTACTACCACATCCGAGACCCGCTTCGAAGAGGCCCCCGCGCCTGATAGCGAGCCTGTCAAGTCCAAGTCTGCGAAGCGCAAGAAGAATCGCAACCGCAAGCGTCGCAATCGACAAGAGTCATTCCTCACTCCCGCCAAAGAAGACTCCCATGAGCGGCCTGCCTCTGGTTCGGGGACCGGCGGTGCGAGAGAATCAATGGAAGGCGATAGGCCAACTTCCAAGGACACCTCGTCGTTTTTCAAATTGGGCAGGAATCTGAGTAATACCAGCCTCGAGAGTGATGCTTTGTTGGACCATCGGTATGTGTGGGCTTTTTGTGATGCATGGCAATCCCAGCTGGCCGTGCGGGTGGGCATTGTGATGACAATATCTCTCTAACTCTCTTGTGTAATCGAACAGGGACCAGCCGATGATGCGGCCGCGCCGTGACAGCCGAGTCGGTTCATCATTTCGCCCTAGCTCACTACTTTCCAGTGCCTTCCGAGGACCCGATACACGTTCGCGCAATACTCCTGGCGGAGGACGTAACCAGCAATACCAGGATGGCGACAGTGACAGAGAAGAAGTCCATGACCGAACCCCTTTGATTCGTGGTTCTTCAGGGAATGGTTCTGGCAATGTGCGATATGGAGCAGACTCACGATCAAGCCCGTTTTCTTCCCGGCCTCGAAGACCATCAGTACACACGGTATCCTCAGGAGTCTCGCCAGGAGCCCACAGTCCGACATACTCGCCAGACGCAGACCGCGATTATGATGTCAATAACCCGCCATCCATCCCGGGCTCACCGAAACTGGGCCCTGATATGAATTACGACGATGCTTTAATGACCGGGGCTGAGTTCGACTTCGCCCTCACCCGCTCCGCTGAACTTCGCAGAGGGTCGGCAGGCCGGTTGAGTGAGAGCTTAATCGACATTGAAGGAGGCGGTCTTCCACCAAACCATTCAGCACCTCAATCACCTCAATCTGGACAGTTCTCTCCACAGGAACTGCGCCGACGCCGCACAGTTGCATTGCCAGTTGAAGAAGACGTCTGCTTTCCAAATGAGAATGTCTCCGAATTGGGTGATGAGGGTCTGCGTGCACACCGGGATGAAATTGGCGAACGTCGACGGCGTAGACATCGACGATGGCCGGATCTTTCAGTGCTCGAAGAGTGGAGTCGCGAAGAGAAGGAGGATCGCAGTGGTGATCTCCGCGTGAAGAAGATCAGTGAGCCCGTGCTGATTGAAGGTCGTCTTCGCCCTCAGTATAAACTGTGGCGACGAGAAGAAGACGAAGCGCCCTACCGATTTACCTACTTTAATGAGGAGTTTCAAAGTACTATCCATGCCCAGACGATATCGGAATTGGTACAGCCTGGGGGGAGCTTCCGCGAGCTCTTCATCCCTGACCCTCCCGAATTGGAAGACTCCTCCGATGAGTCTGACTTCGAAGATCACTCCACGGCAGGCGGCCTCCATGGCCAAGCTTCTCACAATGATCTCAAGGAGCAGCATCCAGATCCACGGAGCGGTACTGCTACGCCGATTTTACACACTGTCACCAAAAATGGACAGGATATTGTTGAGCCTATCACAAATGGCTCGCGCGGACAATCTCGCCTGTCAGTCATCAGTGAAGGACATCCGGATTCACACCGGGAAATCTCGCCCTCTCACTCGAATCTTGGTGCCAAACCTAAGAGATTTGGCCCTCGACCGACTTTCTGGCTAGATGTCCTATCTCCAACAG
Organism: Penicillium paxilli ATCC 26601; assembly: GCA_000347475.1. NCBI lineage: Eukaryota > Fungi > Ascomycota > Eurotiomycetes > Eurotiales > Aspergillaceae > Penicillium > Penicillium paxilli. The sequence continues at coordinate 37,573 of KB644799.1, forward strand.
ATGCGGAGATGCGCGTAATTGCAAAGACCTTCGGTATCCATGCGCTGACTGCAGAGGATATCATGATGCAAGAAGCTCGCGAGAAGGTAGAGCTATTCCGGAGCTACTACTTTGTTAACTACCGGACTTTCGAACAAGATCGAAACAGCGAAGACTACCTTGAACCCGTTAACATGTACGTGGTAGTCTTCCGAGAAGGTGTCATATCTTTCCATTTCTCTCAAACCCCGCACCCAGCCAACGTGCGACGCCGCATTCGCCAACTCATGGACTACCTCATCCTCAGCTCGGACTGGATTTCCTATGCCTTGATCGATGACATTACTGATGTCTTCGGGCCGCTTATCCAAGCCATCGAAGACGAAGTCGACGAGATCGACGAAATGATCATGCAGATGCACTCGTCTAGCAAAGAGGGTTCGTCGAACGAAAGCCTTCAACCCCCATTTGCTCCAGGCGAAATGTTGCGTCGGACAGGAGAATGCCGCAAGAAGGTCATGGGACTGTATCGCCTGCTCAGCAACAAGGCAGATGTAGTCAAGGGGTTTGCCAAGCGATGCAATGAGCAGTGGGAGGTTGCGCCCAAGTCGGAGATTGGTCTATACCTGGGCGATATCCAAGATCATATCATGACCATGACAGGGAACTTGACGCACTACGAAACGTAAGTTGAGAAATAAAGCATCATACCAGGGAAAACGGGTTTTTTCCCCTTCCAGGATCTTTGGGACATTTTGAATTTCTGGGGAAATTTTTACAAAGACAAGTTTGTTGGTGATAGCTCGGCTAACCTATTCTCTTCCCGCTTCTATCTAGGATCCTGTCTCGTGCGCATTCCAACTATCTAGCGCAGATCAATATCCTCATGAACGAGCGTCAGGAGCAAACCGCCGATGTATTGGGAAAGCTTACCGTGCTTGGAACCATCGTGCTCCCCATGAATATCATCTGCGGTATGTGGGGCATGAACGTTAAGGTGCCGGGTCAAGATATTGATAACCTTTATTGGTTCTGGTCGAGTAAGTCACGCCCTATCCTGGTGAACGGTGACGATGATCCTTGCAGATAAACTAATAACTCAACTTTTTTGATCTATGTAGTCACGGGCGGCTTGATAATGTTTGGCCTTGCGTCGTTCCTGATTGCCAAGCGAGTCTATAATATTGTTTGATGGAGATTTTCTCTTTTCCTGACAATAGTGGTGTGAGTGTGACCTTGTTTCCCGCCCACTGGTACTTTTCGGTTCCCTGCTTTTTTTTTCTCCTTTTCCTTTTTGGCCCTCATCGTCATCCTGGGGAACTGTTTTTGATATCTTGTGCATTACATAATTCGGGGATGAGCCTTTCGCTTTATATACGGTATGCTTTGGGCGACGGCGTGAAGGTGTTTCTGGGTATTCCATGGTTTGGTGAGATACCTGTTTTTCTTTTTCTTTCGGTTTTGCTACGTGTCTCCCGAGATTGCTTGGGGTGTATATACCACTGCAGATAGATGTGTATAGTGCTGTGCATACTACAATTATGCCAGTTCATGTGGAATGTTATCAAGGTCAAGCCTGAGAGGAGTGCAGTAGGTATGTGGTAGCAGTTGAAGTTATCATCACGGTACAATATCCGTAGACTACCACTAGTATTAATTAATAGTATTAAAATCTAACTCATCCACCTAGCTAACTCTTTACTTAGTAGTACTAGTTATTGTGCTAAGACCAGCAGTGCCCAGATATCAAATGCTGGTAGTACCAGCTGCCCCAAGGTAGTAGGTAGTACCACCTATACATGTACCAGTTCATACCAACTTATCGTGATCCCACAGCTGTCAGATCGATTCTAGATTTGAGAATCCGCGAATTACAGACTTTTCTTTGTAAATTTCAGTTAATTTTGAACTTGCTTTTTTCCAATTTAAACTGGTTACTTCGATGAGGTCATGAGGCTTGAACTGCGAATACCATTGTGACAATACCATCCCGTGCCGTTGCCATAATAGACGACCCTTTTTTATGAATGTGTATTGTCACAAGAGTGTATTATGCACCTTCCCCAGTTCCAGTTCACCTCCACCTTTCTTCAACCTCAACCTTTCAATCTTCTCTCTTTCTCTCTTTCTTTCTTCCTCTTCTCTATCTCATCCTCTATCTTCCTCATTCAACTCCCCCCCCCTCTCCCATTTTCCTTTGTTCTCATCCTCTTCCTGGGATTCGTCATCTCACTCGTATCGACCGCCTCTAGACCCTCATCCGCGTGCTCTCCCCTGCAGTGCAAAGGCCCATTCCATTCCACCCTGACGTGGGCCACGATCATTGGTCTCTTCCGTGTCCGGCCCTGACCTGGCCTCTCCACCTCGCTTTTTCACCCGAGGTCTTGGTGCTTGGTCACCGACATCTCTGCAGGCTTCGGCACCTAACGGACGCCACATCTCCTCATTTTCTATGGTGTGAAAAACAAAAAAGAAAATCTGGTCAAACAGGTTAAGCAGGTCAAGCCCAAACGTTGACCCGGATCGGCGGTCTCCATCCTCCCCTCCCACCACCAATTCCGCCAACCACAGTCCTTCTTTCGTCGTCTACTGGGTTCTAGACGTTCTTTCTTCCCTGTGCCTCTTCTCTTCCCCCGGAAACAAAGCGTCAGCCCCGTGTTGTGCTGTTGTGTGTTGTGTTGTGTTGTGTTAGATCTTCCGATCATCTTTCATTGACCTGACCTGACACTGACCCGTGGCCTGGCCTCTCTATTCTCTTCTGGCTGTGTGTCTTGCTACTTGTTGTACTGCCTACCTACTTGTTCTTCTACTTGGCCCACTTCCTCTTTACTCACACGCACACTTCCAACCCCTGCGGCAGCTGCAGCAAAATCCTGCCCACTCGATCGTTCTTGGTCCCAATTTACATATACCAGCATGTGGACTTCGGCTATTCGCTCTGCTGTACCGTCACCTGTGTAACGACCCGTTTTCTGCGCAACATATCCTCGCTCAACCTCTACGATTCCCTCTTCAGTCTTTCTTGATTCGTTACGACAACACATTTCCTCACCGTCAAGAGCCCTCCCTGTTTTGCCGTCGCACCTTGCTTTTTCGATTTCCCTTTTCGGGACTTCATTCCTGCCCAACTGCCCGGCTTCCTCTCGGGTCTCCTGACTTGTCTGCATCGCAGTCAGCGATAACCTGACTCGATCGAGATTATGGCTGCGGAGTCCGAGAGGCCGCCTTACCTCAACGGTGGCTCAGGACAACCCGGAGGTCCCAGAAATGCGGAGGTGGCCTCGGAACATCATCGGTCGGCCAGCGAGGGCAATGTGAAGGAACAGTCGCGCCCTACAATTAAATCACAGGCCCAGGCCCAGGCTATGACCCAAGTGCCTAAACTATCTCCCAGTCTCTCAAACACCTCATTCACACCCTCCGCTCCCAACTCCGCCGTCTCTTCCCGCGAATCCTCCCCGGTCCGATTCTCCTCTCGGGCTGCCAATTCCTCCTCCACCAGCCGAGTGCATTCCCAATCCCGAAAAAGCAGTCAAGATCGGAGCAGCCCTGTCAGATCAACCAACGGTCTGCCGTCGGCCTTGCCTATACCTTCCTCTACTCCGTCGACCCAGCGCGCGCAAGCGCTCCCCAACAATACACCTTTCCTCTCGCCACCTCCTGCTGCCCCCGAATCACCAGCCAATGTTCTCAGTCCGGAAAAGTCCAATATGCCATCATGGGCGGGGAATCGTCGCACAGATCAGGAGTCCACTCCGCCGAATACCTCCCTCAAGAGGGCTTCTTTGTCAACCCTGGAGGAACAGGGAAAGGTGGACCGAAGCACTCCTCGCGCGGTCACGAGGGGCGTGAGCGGCCAAGGCCCTTCCTTGGAGACAGTCCAGGAGATGGCCAGTAATCCGTCTACTCCATCGAGTGACACAGCCGCTAAGCCGGTCACCCCGGACGACTCTCGGTTACACACGATCGATGAAGACCCGACACCTCGAGCCGCGAAACAAAATGTTGAAAGTGGTAGCGACAGTGGTGAAAATCGCAGTTCTGACCCAAAGGAGGAGATCCGACCCCAGGCTGCTGGAACCGCGAAGCCATCTGGGACTATCATGCCAAAACGGTCGACCACATCGCTAAGCGCTGGAGCTCGTGGAAAACCAGCCGATGGGTCCGTTCGCAATATGACTGTTGAGACTGAAACTGTCAGCTCAATACCGCAAGTTTCCTTAGGAGTTGGCGCCGGTGAGCGAGGCAACGCTGGTCGTGTCGAGCCGGGAACTTTGCGCATGAAGCCATCGACCGAGACAATTCGACCTCGCAAGGAGAAGAAGAAAAATAGACGGCCTAATGCACTGACTACCGGTCCAGCCTCCAGCAAAGCCGACATTTTTGAGGCCAAGGTTGCCAGCGCGGTGGACGAAGCAGACGTTTCTGACTCTGATGAAACCTTTGTGTATGAGTCGAATCCACCAGATCCATTTCCGGCCCGGCAATCTCGTTATCACTCTCGGACACCTAGTGCAACTTCCATGGCAAGCCAGGTGGACCAGCTGGCTGGTCGCGCACGAGGCATGCGAGATGGTTCCCATAGCGTCACTGGCAAACGGAGCATGAAATTCACCAACAACCCAAACCCATTCAACCCCAGCTTGGACGGTGAGATGGCCGAGCAAGATGGTAGCCGGGTTCCCTCGCGGGTCGATGGCAGTGGAGCTGTCACCCCACGTCATAACATCGGACGGCATGGACGAAATGGTGTATTGCCATCTCTCTTTGACAATGACTCTGCTCTCCAGCAACCCCAGCCACAACTGAAGTCACCGCGTCACTTTATTGGAAGTGGGTATCGGCATTCTCGGAATAGTAATACTCGGTCTTCGCCCAATTACAAAACCATTCCCGGTTCTAAAAAGTCCAGCGAAATGTTCGACTTCGATGCCGAAGGAGCTGATGATGAGCGCACGCCTTTGGTTGGCACTCCTCGGATGCCTCGAAGCAGCCGTGGTCATGGCGGTAGTCGCAGGCCCAATAGCGCAAGCTTGCGCCAGATGGAGTATATGCGACGGCAGCGTGGATGCCTGACACGATATGGTTCCTGTGCTATTATTCTCTTCCTTTTGATGATCATCGCTGGCGGTGCCACCACATTCGTGATCTCTGCTACCAAGACTTTGCAGAATGTTCAAATTCTAGCAATTCAAAATGTGCTTGCATCAGAACAGGAAATCATGCTTGATCTCAATGTGCAGGCAATGAATCCCAATATATTCCCGGTGACCATTGACGACACCGATGTCAACATCTTTGCCAGGAGCCGATATGTTGGCACGGACAAGCTTTGGCGAGATCATGGCGACCTTGATCATTTCCCACGGGTGAAGCAAAGTCAACGTCGTTGGCAGTTGTCGCAGATTGTCCGATGTTTGGGCAATATGGACTGTGTCGCAGAAGCCGAATCACGTCGATTATCCAAGCCTCATAAGCAAGATGGCGTGGATCACGGTACGGACCCTATCACCGATCCGGAGGGAGACCAACAAACCATGCTACTCGGCCGAGTTTTCCGCTTTGATTCGCCTCTATCCTTTGATGCGTCTCCATGGGAACATCTGTCGTCTACATCAAAGGGACAAATCCGTCTTCCACGTCCCGGCAATAAGACTGAAGAGGGTGGTACAGAACGGTGGGAACGGGTTCTTCAACATCCATTCGAACTTATTGTTCGTGGAGTAGTCAAGTACCAGCTACCACTCAGTTCACGCTTCTTTTCCGCGCCCATCAGTTCCAGCGTCAAAGTTATCCCGGACGAAGACGGCGGCGATGATGATACTCCAAGCACCCCTCCAAGCAATGAAACCGCCCATGTCTCTTTCACCAAGAGAATTAATCCTACTTCAGTCCGTCTTTTGGATACTCCACCAGACGCATCTGAAGCCGACGATGCCCACCCCGAGCAACGATCGGGATTTTCTAAACGACAGTTCACGGCATAACTTTTCCCTTTCTATTCTCTTCCTCTTCA
>KB644799.1:45415-120960 GCA_000347475.1 Penicillium paxilli ATCC 26601
AAGCGAGGAAGAGACAGTGGCCAGCCCGAAAGCTCAACCGACTCGATCTCGCGGAATTAAGTGAAAGACATAACCCAGTTGGATAGGGTTTATTGTCCAGAAAGATAGCAGGCGGAATGGAAGCCAAATCAAAGTGCCAGTCCAGCCAAAGAAAGAAGTGTCTAAAACAAGACTTTGGAAACTTTGTTCAAGAAGTCCTCCAATCTTTCTGTGGGGTCATCACTCTTTTGTTTGAGAAGACGGCCCTTTGAGTCAAAGCGGTCTGGGAGATCAATAGTCGAGTCTGACTCATCGGGTGAAGTTTTCTGATTTGTGTTGGAGCGAGAATGAGATGATTTGTGTTGTTGGTATAGATCGTTGCGGCGAGAGTCACGAGAATGAGAATCGTTGTTTATCGTACTATCACTATCGTCTGACTCATATCCTTTCAAATCGAATGCAACGGATTTAGACGAGGCATTCACACGGGGTACGGGGCCGGGGCGATCTAGACCTGTTAACATGGTGTTAAATGGTATTGGTTGAGAAGGGTGGACAGTTGGTTATGGAGTGAACACACCCTCGTGCGTAGGTTGGGGGATTGAGCTGGAACTCACATTCTCATCTGCTCTCCGCGGCCGGGGCGCGTACGTTTCAGGTCCTGGCCCCGCTGCTCCGTAACCGTATGGCTGGGGCGGAGGCGCGGCCCCAGGGGGTGGAGGATAGTCCGCCGGGTTGTAAGGTTGAGGAGTAGCGTTCAGGTTGGTAGTTGAGTCTGGAGGTGGGGGAAAGTAGTTCCCGTTTGGATAGTAGTTGTCTGCGGGTGCATGTGGCGGACGGGCAGTCGAGGGAGGATAAGGCTCTGGGTCATATGCCTCCTCATAGGGATCGCGATGAGCGTCGTCATAACCTGGTTGAGAATTGTTAATATTTGTTTGATATATCTAGTGAATCTAATGATCTGCTCACGGTTTCGGCTGCGACTCCGGCTGCGGCTGCGACTGCGGCTTCTGCCTTCCTTCTCAGACTTCTTACGATCCCGATGTTGGTTGAAACGGTGAGCGGCATATCCTAGACCAGTGGCCCCTAAGGCAGCAGATGCAATTTCGCGTGAGCGACTGCGGTGCTTCTTGTCCTTGCTGCGGTGTCGGCGGTCATCACGGTCCGAGCCTGATGAGCTGCCATATCGATCCACGCCACGGCTGCGGCTGCGGCTGCGGCTATGGCGACGAGCACCATATGCATCAGCACCATCAGAGTAGTAGGCTCCGGGGCTGGCAGGCTGGCCATAGTAATGCTCTGCAGGAATGCTACCAGAAACTGGGTTGCTTCCATACTCGATCAAACCTGCAGAATCACGGGAAGGGTCGGGGTACATCTCAGATCCGACACGGCTGCGAGATCGGGAACGAGAGCGACGTCTTTCACGACTGACGGGATCTTTGCCCTCCTTATCCGCCTTCTTCTTCTCATAGAATCCAGCGGCAGCAGCAGTACCAGCACCAGCAGCCAGAATAGGCAGAGCTTTGCGCAGACGGCTCTGGGAGCGCTCGCCCTTGCGTGAGCGAGACTTGCTGCGGTGGTGCTCCACTAGACCAGCGACGGCAGCACCAGCAAGACCAGCACCGGCCATATGCTGGCGACGCTTGGTCTCCTCGTCACCTCCTTTCTCACCCTTCTCGGAGCGAGTCGAGCTAAGAGCACGGCCACGAGATCGAGAGCGTGCGCGAGATCGGGAGCGGCTCTTACGATCTGTGCCGTCTTTGCTGGCTTTGTTGTTTCGCAGAGCAGCGACACCAGCAGCCACAGCTGCGGCACCGAGACCAAGCTCCATAAGAGTCTTGGCCCGCGAGCGGGAGTGAGAACGACTACGGCTGCGACCATGACGACTGCCGTGATGGCTGTGGTGACTGTGATGGCTCCAACGGTGAGATCGATCATCGTCAAATGAGTTCGAGCGATGGCGGCTTCGGCTCTTGCTTCGATAGTAGTCACGAACATGGCCTGCGGCATTGACAGCCACGGCACCCAGTGCACCAGCACCAGCTGTCTTCGCGGCATGGCTCAATCCGTGGCTGACATCTTCGCCATCGCGCTTGCGACGACTACGAAGGAACTCGGCACCAGCAGCACCAACAAGAGCACCTTCTGCCAGATGGCGTTTGTGATGGTGGCCATTTTCGTCGTCGAAGCTGCGTGTTTCCTTACGAACGTAGACCATGCTGTCATCGCTGCTGTAGTCACGGTCACGATCACTGTGACGGCGACTTGCTTGGGAGACCGAGTCACCGGGACTCAGTTCTCGGCGAGGTCGGTCATCATACTCGCGGACTCGGCGTCGGTGGTGATAATAGTAGGGATCCTCTTCGGCATCGGAGCGGCGGACCACGTCGTACTCTGATTCACGAGGACTGGCGTAGACATTGCGGGCTGATTGAATTATTATTGGTTGCTCGTGAATGACGATGGGGACCGGGTTCTGAACCGGCGCACGAAGCGTTTCCACAGACCGGGAGAGTTGGCGATGGGTATAGGGAGCTGGGTACTCACGCTCATAGTAGTCTCTTTCGCTGTATTCATAGCGACGGGCGGGTGGGTCATATTCGACATCACGCTCGTATCGTCGGATAGACAAAGGGTCGTCCGATTCGGTCTTGCGTCTGATGACGAGCTCTCGCTCGCCATAAGGATCATCTCGAGTCATGGAGAACTCTCGACGCTCTTCTCTCTCGTCTGATGGAATGACGTAACGCTTGATGGTGACGGGGCGGTCGTCGTACCCTCCGTCACGGTAGTACGACATGGTACTATGGGATAGGAGGAAGGTGAAGATGTAGAAGGAGATGGGGAATCAGAAATGAGAGGAGATGTGGACAAAAAGAGATAAGAGAGGGGAGGGAGGGGGGCAAGTTAAGAAAAAAAAGAGAGAGGGAGAGAGACAAATGGAGACGAGGGGCTGCAGATGTCAGAGGGGCACGGGAGGATGCACACTGCACAGAATTGGGGGGCGCAGGGAAGTGGGGTTGTGCAAGAGGCTGTGATCGACTAGTGTCTGAGGCGGGAATCCAGGCAGGATCCGATTGGGGGCTTCCAGAAGGCAATGGAAGGAAGAGGAGGCGATGGAGAGAGTTGACGATTCAGCAGAGAATGGGGCGTAGGGCCGAAATGATGATTCGGCGTGTACCCTGCTGCTGGGTGAGGCTCTCTGATCGGCAGTGGTGTGCAGTGGAGTGAGTAATGTAAGTGAGGAAGTAAAGTGAGATGGATACGAGAAGAAGACTGCTCTAGATGGGTGGATATGGAGTCGAGTCGAGTCAGTCAAACATGAAGATGAAGAAGATGATGAAGATGAAAGAGAAGAAGAGAAGAGGTTGTTGGAGGGTTGAAGTGGCCAAAGAAGAAGAACCACGTGAGGTTCAGGTGGTTGAGGGTTGCGCCTTCCTCTCAACTCTTTCTTTCTCTTTCGCGCCTTCCTCTTTCTTGTTAACAGTAATGTACTCTTAGGTTAGTCATCATTCTACACTCTATAGAACAGACTTGGACAGCCTCACCGTCAAAACCTTCTTGTCTCGAATTCTCCCCGGCGGCTTTCACCTGGGCTCACCCTGGCGAACTATCGGTGTGCCAGACCTACAATCTCTAACCTTGTTCCCTTGTTCTCTTTTTGTTTACTCCGTACTCCGTACATACCCCGTGTTGATAGTCTTCTGTTTGGTTCGCTCCCGTTCGCGCCCATGGGTGCCCAGCCCAGTCTTTGGTTAAGGTGGATCCTGATATCCTCAATGTCAACAATCAACCCGTTCCCAAGACCCAAGATGGGCGCCAATCTGCAACAAAAGGAACACCAAACCAGCAAGGTCACTGCATTGGGCTGCCCTAAAACTGCGCCTCTGCGCCTCTTTCTTTCTCTCTCTCCACTCTTGGCAGTCGGACTCGGCTGAGACGCTGTAACGCATGCCTCGAGTCTTGCAGTCTTGCCCCCCCCCCGAGTCCTGCCCCTCGGGAGATGCCCCTCGGGAGATGCCCCTCGGACATAAAGCAGTCACACAATGACCCCGGATATCTGCCGCTTTGCGACGTAACCGCTTCGGCCGGTTGGAAATCGGGGTTGTCCAGCCCTGTGTCCCTGGTCCACTTTCCCCTTCTCTGATCCAATAATCCAGTTGATTCAGTTAATTCTTGTACTGCAGTTGATCCACTCACCCGCCGCAGCACCAATGACGTCAGGCGGGGCAGTGATAATACACACAAAAACACAATTACACGCATTATACAACAAATACAGCAAATACGATGAGACATCAGCCACACAGCACAGTGTGACTCTCTCATTTGTGTATATACACAGTAATGGCGCTCCAGATTTCACTAAAGTGGCCAAATCTTCCATGGCAGAGGATCACTCGGATCCCTTTTGCCAGCCCTATGCATGAAGATGGATCGTGTTCGGCAAACCACAGTCCAGAACAACACTCCATCTCCGCGGCTCTATTTGCCTTTCAACTGTCAAGCCAGTGTAATACATACGAGGCAACAGCAGGCCAGCTCGCAATACCTATGCACATACTGTATGTACTACATTCTACCTAGGTGATGGCCATCTGACGTCAAGGTGTCTATCTCCCATACTTGATAACAACCCTATTTATCTGACGCTGAACCCATAAATCTCGGGTGTCAGTTGCCCTTTTATCCCGTGTAAGACTTAAGTGAATTCCAGCTGTGTTATGCTATTTTGTAGTATCCATGCACACCCGGCTTGCCTGTGGTATCAGGTATGAAACGCCCAATACGCGAAGCAATGAAAAGCCGTTCTCGTCCCACTTTAGGCTCCTTCAATAATATTGCATAACTGCTCTTTATGACTGGTACTTGAATCTTCAAACAGAGAGCGTATAATCTATCCCAGAAAAAGCTGCATCTGCCAGGCAAAGGGTGGTTACAATACTTGTTGCTTTACGGATTCAGGCCTGGTAGGTACTAGAAGCGTTTGAGAGCATATAGTAAACCTGACGCTATTGTCTTCAAGTTTCTATTGTTCTTAGTAACCATTCAAGTTCAAGTTCGTATCCAATCATACCTAGGTACCCTTGGATGATCAATTTAGAAGAGAATCGATATGTCAAATTTCAAATCGAGATACTAACTACCAGTACAGACGTAGTACAACTTGTCGAGCACCTGGGCAGCCTACTCAATCTCATTCAAGACCTTCAACCTTCACCCGGTCCAATGTATCAACAGAACCACCTTCGGCATCCCAATAAGTAGTTTCCAGTGACCCAGAACTTTTCTCGGTACCTTCATGCTCAACAGCCCGAACACGCTTGATCTTGACCTGTGCCCGACGCACCAGTACTTGAAGACCATTCGACCGGGTTCTGTATAGAGCAGGCGACAGAGTAGACTCGACAACTGGATCATTACCAAGTCCCCCAGCCGGAAGACTAGTATTCATCATAGTCTCCTCATCAAACTTGGTATCTGGTAGGAACTTGACGAATGAATACCGATCCGCCCGACACTCTAAGCTTGCCTTGAATCCAAAAAATCTCCAAAGTATCCCTCTGAGCTGCTCTCCTCGTCTTTGACGATGAGTCGGAGAAAGAGAACCGAATTCACTTTCGATGGAGGCTACAAAGGATTCGCAGCTCGTTTCCAGTGCCAGGGCGTTATTCGAAAATGCTACCTTGCTAACTTCAGAAAACCAGTTATAGTCCGAGCTGGGTAAACCTGAGTTTCAAAAAGTTGGTGAAATCCACGACGAGAGATGTTCCGAGATAGCAACGATAGTAAACTGGAAAAGGAAACTTCTTGAGGTGACTTGAAGGAGTCGTTGCTTACCTTTCCTCTGCAGTTCCGCAGCCATCATTTCAAATCTGTGAGAGAGAAATTGATCGCCTGCATTATCTCCAAACCCAACAAATGACCGGACCAAGTATTTCATGAAAATCCGGTTCGTAATAAGTCCATAGAGCCAGCTAAAATGAGACTGTCGGAAATGTCGACGAAGCCATGCTTCGAGTTCTTCGTAAAGACTTTTCATGGCTCGGTTGATATCTTCATGACTAGCATTGACTTACTATTCAGTTAGTCGATGAAAGTCTTCCAAGTTTTTCTTGCGTTAAAAATAGAAAAGAAAAGGCCAAATGCAATACCATCTGCTTCTGGGACTGCACCCAATCCTTCACTCCAAAACATTAGCTCTTCAGCCCGCGAGCGAAACTTCAACTCATCTTTGGCACTTTCCAGAGTCCGGCCAGTTCCCATGGCTTGAGTAGGAGTTGTGGTATCTTCATTGGACCCTTGATGAAGGGTATTTCGGGCCGCGTCTCTGTTTCTGGGACTATCTCGACCTCTAGTCCATTTATTCGTGCGTGTCTGCGGCTCCCTGCGACTCGAAGACTTATTGACTCTCTCAGTCGGAGACTGATTATTTCTGTTTCCTCGTGACCGTCTCCAACCCCCTCTCCAGTTCCCTCTCCATCTCCTATTTCCGCCGTTTTGAGGACGTCCAGTCGAGTCGTTGGCGAGGTTTCTTCCAGAGCCATTGGCAGGGGGTCCCCGGTAACCATTGCTGGCTCTGAAGATCATGGGAGATGTGCCAGTACCAGTGCGTCTGCCATTCTCGCCCGCTCTGGGATTTTTGTTGTGATCAGGAACGGAATTGTTCCGGCCTGGTTTACTCGTATCAGCTCGCATTTTTGGATGTAGGGGAGTTCAGACTGTCCGAGTCGTTGATAATCTTGAGATTTGAGCTGGCTCACTCGTCTTTCGATATTATCTTGATCCTCGCTTCAAATGCGAATGATGGATGATAGAGATGATGAAACGAAGTGGCCTTCCAAGGATGTGCGTAAAACTCACTGGCAACGGTCTGTTTGTAGTATGGAGTTAGTAGTAGTGCAAACATAAAGATGCAAATTCCCAGTTCAAGATTAGGATCGAGTTCAAGTTTGATTGCACTTGAAGGTTTACATCATGCAGCTTCTAAGGTTTGACCGGCAAGAGCCGTGGAACTTGAAGCGATTTAGTACTTTCGTTGTTTCTAATGACTCGCCCATTCAAGTTCAATTTGATGATCTTCAAATGTTACTTACATGTGTAGCACTGGGCATCGTATCAACTTCAAGTTCTTTTGGAAACCCCCGAGTCTTTCAACTACTAGTATAGGCATCAAATGTAAGTGTCCGATCCCGAGTCCTACGACGTTAGCTACCCAGGTAGCTACTACGATAAGTTAGTAATCTTGCCCAGGTGAACTTCTCTAGGGTCATCAGGTATTTTAGATAAGATTGCCGATCTTCACAACAGCTAAGCCCCTCATCTCCGCTCAGTGTGATTTCTCAGCAAAAGCCAGATCCTCATAATGCTTCTTCACTATTATGACTCGAACTCCTATTCGATTGGAAGAGATGAGTCAAAAAAATACTAGTACTAGTATACGAAGTCGACAGCTTAAATACGATCACCGATTTTGCTTATCATATCAAAAATAAAGGAATTTCTTCCGACACGGAGACTCATCCGGCCAAGGCCCACAGCTTGAATGTAACCGTCGAGCTCAGAGTCTGCAAGATCCACCAGAGGTCTTGGTCAGCTGTGTTGGTGCATGCACTCCACCATCCTCCCCTCACATACTAGTTGACTACCCCGCCAATTTGAACAGCAAAGAGATTCGGTCTAGTCGGAGATCCCGAATTATTAATGTCTTCTGATTGTATTCATTAACAGTCATTTATATAAGCCCTCTTCTCTGAAAGTGAGCGGTTGATTGATTCCAAGGTTTGGACTTGAAATTTATGACCAGTGACGACCCCGACAACTTGAATATCGGAAATGGCAACAGTTAAGACCCCTTTGCTGAGGGGAAATTCTGATGAAGAAGTCTCATCGAACGGATCTTTGAGGCAATCGACAGAATCCCAGAGTCGATGGGCTTCTCTTCGATCCAAATCATCGAAAGTCCTGGCTGTTTACTGGACTTTTCTAATAATGGGAGCCAATGATGCTGCATACGGTGTGAGTAGGGACCGATTTCCACCAATGATAAATCTAAATCCACGACTTAGAATCTCTCTCTAACTGGCACTGTCTTGAAAATTAACATTTGAATAGCCTCTTCTTCCATACGTAAGTAACCAACTTGAATACCTGCATCACTGGCAATTGTCAACCCCGAATCAAATCCAAGCATTTGATCCATCAACTCCAGTTCAAATTGGAACATTCCAAGACATAGAAACATCAACTTGAACCTGGAATGGATCAAATCTGACCAACCTTGATACTATCCCAGTTCGAATCATATTACCAAATATCCCACACAGCAGTCTCCCTCCTCTTCCTATCCCCAGTCTGCGGCTACACATTCGCCGCAATCCTAAACCATGAAATCCACGCCCGACTAGGCCGTCGCGGCGTCGCTTGTATCCACTCAATCTGCCACCTTCTCACCTTCACCATCAACTCCTTTCACCCGCCCTACCCTGTCCTCGTCGTATCCTTCGCAATCGCAGGTGTGGGTAATGGAGTAGCTGATTCGGGCTGGAATGCCTGGATAGGCGATATGGCGAACTCGAATGAGTTACTCGGTATTTTGCATGGGTTGTATGGAGTGGGTGCTGTTCTTAGTCCACTTGTTGCGACTTTGCTTGTTAGTAAAGCGCATGTTATGTGGTTTCGGTTTTATAATATCATGGTACGTTCAAGACCCGACTCCAGAAGAGCTTCCACAATGCATGGGAACTGCCGAGTCCTGAGGAGTCTGCGCGCATCGTAATATGCAGCAACAACTTGAAGGTTGGACCTCAGACTTTGAGTTGGGATAATGGATCTTAGGATGCACTCATGGCCTTTACTACTAGTACTGACAATCTCAAATCCAGGCAATCGGCGCAATAATCGAAATCATCATCTGCATCACCTCATTCTGGGACTGCGGCCCAGAAGAATATCACAACCATAACCACCAAGAACAAGTTGACTCCGAGTCATCGGAACCCCATACTGGCACTGGCAGTGGCAGTGCCCCCTCAACTCTACGACACGCGTTGTTCCATAAACCCTACGCCGCAGTGACATGGACCTGCGCCCTTTTCCTACTCGTCTATGTCGGCATTGAAGTTACGATTGGCGGGTGGACTGTCACGTACCTAATCAAGGAACGCCATATCGATCCATTTTCTAGTGGGATGGCTGCTACGGGGTTCTGGTTGGGTCTTACGCTTGGACGAATTATTCTTGGATTTGTTACGGCGAGGATGGGACAGTCTTTGGCTATCACGGTATTTTCTCCCTTTCAAATCCGATCTCGGTGTTTAACTAGTAGTACACAAGATCAAGATCCATCACAATCAAGAGTCTTGGATCAAATGTGAAGAGAAAAAGAAAAGCACAGCTAAGCTAACTCCTACCTACTTATGCTATAGTTCTACGCCTCATCCTCAATAATCTTCGGCCTAGCCTTCTGGTTCCTCCCAAACATCTACGCCGCAGCAATATCAGTCTCCCTCCAAGGTTTCTTCCTAGGACCCCTCTTCCCATCAATTATCGTCGTGGTGACGAGAATCCTCCCTCGCTCGTTACACGTTAGTTCTATCGGCTTTGCATCCGCGGTTGGTGGTGCTGGTGCGGCGGTTTTGCCATTTACGGTTGGTGCGATGGCGGAGGTGACGGGTGTGGGTGTTCTTCCGCCGTTTATTCTTGGGCTTTCGGGGGTTTTGTTTGTTGTTTGGTTGGTTTTGTCTGGGTTGTTGAGGATTGCGGAGGAGGGGGAGTAGTAGTAGTAGTAGTAGTAGTAGTAGTAGTAGTAGTAGTAGTAGTAGTAGTAGTGCCACAATAGCTCTGTCTTCTAGGTTGAGTTTAGTGTTAGATGGATGGGTTCATATGATGTTTTGGGTTTGTTTCGCGTGTTTTGATCGATGATGGTATACTACTAGTACCTAGGGTAGGTATGGAGGTGGTTCAATTTGTGGGAAAAAGGCAAACTTGGAAGGGAAGTTTGAATCTTTGAAAGACTCGGGCTTGTGTGCATTAAATACAATGCTAGCAGGTGGTAATAGATTAATTGTCGTTGCATGAATGTTCAACTTTGGCTTACTTGGAGCTTGAACATGAACTTGAATTTGTGGATGAAACCTTTCTTTTTCAAGATTTATAGGAGAAACATGTTCATTATGCACATTGATCAATCAATTATTCATTATTTTCATGACTCTATCATAGTTATCTCCAAAGGCCAGGCCCGTCACCAACGCATCCCCCCGAATTTAAGCCTTAACCTTCCGGAAAGACTTAGGCGAAGGCAAAGTAACAGGCGTATCATCCCGCTTCGAAGACCGAATCAAATGATCAAAAGAAGCAGCCCCACCAACACGAGGAGTAAAAGGATCAAAATCCCAAAGATAACCCAACGTCTTCAAAATCGAAGAAGCAGAATAAGAAACAGTCTTTCCATCAGCATTAGTTCCCTTCTGCTCAACAAGACCCTTTCCAACCCAAGGAGAGATAAGCAGGGTGGGAACACGGCCGCCAAGACGGTCGAACTTGAAGGTGTATTCCTCGCCGTCTGGTGCCGTCTCGGTATAAGTCAGGTTATCAGGGCGTGGAGCCAGGGGGGGAGGAACGTGGTCTGCGAAACCACCGGTCTCGTCGAAGGTTAGGATGAAGAGGGTTTCGTTCCATTGGGGGCTGGAGCGGAGAGCGTCGTAGACGTCTTTGATGAATTTCTCGCCGTCGGAGATTAGACCTGTGGGGTGCATGGAGGTAGTGCCGGTGCCACAGCAGGAGGGGTCTAGGAAGCTGAATTCAGGGAGGGTGCCGGCTGCGGCGTCAGAGTAGAAGTTCTTCATTGGGACAGCGAGCTTGTCGTTGCCGCTTGCGAAGGTCCAGTCGAAGAACCAGGCATCGACCATGCCGGTGTCTGCGTCTGTGTAGTAGTTCTTCCAGGTGTGTCCGGTCTCGGAGAGTTGTTGGAAGATAGTGCGCTGGGTTAGGCTGTGGGTGTCGGCGTCGAATGCGGCGTCGTTGGTGCCGTGGCCGGCGGAGGTTCCGGAGAGAACGTAGGCACGGTTGGGGTTGGTGGGCTGAGACATGTTAGCGATCAATTGAGATTTTTTGGGGAAGATGAAATTGACTTACACCAGGGTGATCCGAGTGCCAGTGGTTGAAGGTGAGGTAGTTTTGGACCAAGGTGGTCAAGACAGGCACCTCATCCTCAGTATAATAGTTGAGGACCTGTTTGGCCAGCTCGGTCTTGTTGACATCGTCGCCGTATTTGCGCAATTGTTCATGCACGAAGCCTTGTTGAGCCGGGGTCAACTTTCCGCTAGTAATGTCGTCGTTGCTAGGGACGAAAGTGCCATAGAATTCAATGTTGTTACCAATGACCGAGTGATCAGGGTCATCCAGGATCGAATCGAAGTCCTTCGCGGTACTGCAGACCTTACCCTGGGAGGCATCGGTCAAGTTGTAAGGGTTGCAGAAGGGACCATTGTTGATAGGATTCTCAAGGCCCTTAATTGTCTGTCCACCAAGAAGGTTATCGACAGAACGATTTTCCATCTCCAGGATCACAACATTCTTGATGTTGCTCTTCAAGTTCTTAATGGAGCTCTGCGAATGCGCATTGGAGCGACCACCCTTGGGGACAGCAGCTGCAGCAGACGCAAAGGCCAACAGACCGACAAGAGCACTGGGATGCATGATGAGTCTGGTCTGGTATGATCAGCTTTCAATCAGAATGAGAAGTTGCTGATCCAAGCTCCTAAGGAACGGTGCGTTTGTAAAACGAGATCTGGGATTTTCAGGAAACCCTCCGACTTTTATACTCCCCCTGGTCGGAGTCCATGTGCAACCCCGGTCTTCGCACCGACACATTCGGTGCCTTTCCCCATCCCACGTGTATCTTCTTTGACCGTCGTCTCGTCAGGGATCGCGACGTCGCGCAACGCAGGCCAGCTCCCAAAAGACCCAGATTGCTGCGGGGTACACACTCGAAGCTCCGATGGGAGCATCCATTTAGGATGGGTCAGGTGGAATTATACACCACCCGATTGGGTCACGCATCTCCATTCCTTGGGTTGGATGGCGCGATTCGCGTAGATTGCCAGGTACACGGGTGTGCAGGAAGGCACAAGGTACGCATGCAACGTCCAGTTGATATGAAGGAGTGGGCCATGGAGAGCCAGTAGATAGAGGTTCTGCAAGCCGATGTGGACCGTGATAGTTGACGCTAGAGTGATCGACGACTCAAATCAGCGCCCGCATGGCCTGCACGCGCAGGGCTATAGCGGGTCAAGTGGTGACCTCCGCAGCGGTGTTGCGCTGGGGGGTGGTGATGGTGGATTCATGGTGTATTCGCCAAGATGAAGTCGGGAGAAAGCGCAATTATTTCTGAACGATGCTGATCATGTAACATTAATCTCGGAAGATGAGACAGAATTCTAGAAGCGAGAGAAGGTAGAAGCGAAGCGAAGAGGAAGTGGGAAAGTTGAAGGGGAGAGAAGAGGAGAAGAGAGAGAAAGGAAGGAAAAGATCGACAAGTTTGACAATCGTGGTTGGGCGGGAAAATGTGATTGGCGGTCAGCCCTTGCAGATGTATTACTTAGTATACATAGACACTAGAGAGAATTAGTTATAGCTATAGGTTTATAAAAGAGGAGTTGAACTAAGTCTAGAAATAAGAAAGGTCATACATAGTCAGATGCTTTAATACAGTAGAATAGTACTAGTAGTAATGCAGAGAGTTGAAACTTGAATTGAAAGACCTTGAATCTAGCACTTCGAATAAGTAAATCAGAATGAGAGCCAATCCCAAGAAGGTCAAGTATAATAAGAAGTAAATGCCTGAAAAAAAAAAAAAGAAAGAATGCCTCCCAAAAAGAAACTCATACATCATGATCTCATCAAGTACTTAGTCGTACTAGTATGCAACGAAACAATCACAACCGCCACCCAGATCCAGCGCCATTGGAAATCACTTTTCAGAAGCCCACCCCAAAAGAAAAAAGAGAAGAGAAAAAAAAGGGAAAGAAATAGAGAAATAAAACAGAATAGTAGAAGAGGAAACACCCCTACATAGTAACATCCGACTCAAACCCAAACTGCCCATGTCCATGTCCAACTGCCGAGCCAAGCGAATCCCAAGGAACAGAAGTCGGACCAAGCCAATTCTGCGGATGCAAATGAACTCCAAAACTAGATTGCATTGTTGGGTCACTGCATGACGAAGATACAGTCGGCACAGGCGAGAGGGATTGGGAATGAGTGAGGACGTATGAGTCTGGGATCGCCACGGAGGAGAGAGATGGAGGGAGAGTAGTGAACATTTGTGCGTGCGTGGGTGTGTGGCATTGGATAGGAGTTTGAGATTGGGATTGGGATTGAGACTGTGATGCCGCTTGTGCTTGTGCTTGCACCTGTTTCTGTAGTTGGGTGTATTGGGTTGAGGCCACCTCGCTGGATAAGCTGTTAGCACTGGATACTAGTATCAAGCATTGTAATGCGAGGCTGGGTGGCTCGGGAGAGAGAACTTACATTATTTGTCGAACGATAGGAACAGCCTTGCTGCAGAAGATACTTCGAACAGACAATGAAGCGAACAGATCCAGCGCTTTACTGAGTATTTCCTTCGTCTCGTCGAATTCAGCTTGGCTCTCTGGGTTCATGAGACAGGTAGCTAGAACGACTGCGGCATGGAATGCATGGAAGCTGCCCAGTCCGCTGGTATACCACTTATATGGTGCAGAAAACTGTGGAGATTCGAGCAAGTTCTGGAAAATGGAGAGAGATGACTTTGCCACGGCCATACACTTTCCTCGAGCATTGCATGTCTCCGTGGTGACTTCGCCTTGGATAAATCGACAGAGACTCGGGCGTAGGAGAAGGAGGAAAAGTTGATCGATATGGCTGTGGAGTATTTGAAGGTTTGCTTGGTGATGAATTGGAAGGGATTCGGAATTGCCGGTGCCGTTGTTATCTTGGTATCGAGTATTGCAGATTTCTCGGATGGCGAAAAGCTCTGCTTCGAGTTGGGAAGGGGTATATCTGGATTGAGGGTATGTGAAGATTGTTTCGCAGATTCTGTTGGATATTTTGTGTAGTCGGGTTGAGAGGAGGAGGTAGGTCATTTGGGTTGGGCGAGCGGCGGATGGTGAGGATGTTGGATCTGAGGTTGAAGCTAGGCCTGAGCCAGTGAGGAGCTCGACGTCGTCGACATCAATTGGCATCTTCACATCTTGGGATATCATTGATTGATCCAAACTTCCGAATGATGAGTTTTGGATAGTGTATAGCATCATTAGACCCGCCCAAGCTCGTCGTCGTTCTTCTCGCTCTATGGGGCCAAGGGGGAATCTCTCCGGGTCAACGTGGCAGCCCATGGAGATGGCAACATGGTGAGTAAATCCCAACAGGGTCCAGTATGGCAGGCCTCGGTGGAGACGTGCATAGCTGATCAGTACTAAAGCTTGTAGAGAGTTGATCGAATGGCGTGTCATGACTCCATCAGCTGCAAGGCATCGGAGAGCCGCAGATCGGTATCGTGCTGAAAGAACTTTGATGTTTCGACTGACTGTCCTTTCACGTCCAAGGTCGGAGAGAAGGGGGTCATCATCCTCCAGTGCACTGACCGCAATAGCTAGAATCGCAAACATCAGGGCCAGCCATGATGTCGAGACACTTCCTGGGTCATGATAGAACTGCTGATACTCTGCCTCAAACGTCAAGTCATGAAGGATATGGAAGACCTGTCAATCCCAAGTCAGTATTTTGCTCCTCTTTTCTTCTCTTTCCCCTCCTCCCAGTCAATGGCAGTCACTTACCGGTGAGAAAACACGAAAATAAACTTCTTTCAAGTTATCACAATACCGACTCGGCGGAAGAAGAGCCAAAAGTTCAGCACGCGAAATACTCCCATTCCTCGCCAACGGAATCTGCAGATCATCATCATCCGCGATGTCCGCCTCGGAACTCCGCAAACACTCCGCAGCGGGTCCCTTCGCAACAACAGATTCCCACTGCGAAGGCAAAGGAACATAGCGTACATGACCAGAAGGCGAAGTCTGTAGAGTCCCAATATTGCTCGGCACAGGACTCCCCCACACTGCGTCTTGAAGACCTATATCAGATTCTGAGAAGGATCCAGAGACACTTGGAGGAGCCCCCCCTAGAGGGGAGGTGGCGCTAGTACCAGCTGGGGTCCCAGCTTGTGAGCTCACTTGTTTTTGGAGGAGACCCTCCAGGTTTCTGATACGGGCTAGTAGCTCGTTTTGGACTGTTTGGTCTGTTGAGGCGGTCTGTTCTGTTGATAGTCGTGGCTGGCCGAGATAAATGCAGTCTTCTGCGCCCAGACCTCGTCTGACACATGTTTGGCAAGGCCGGCCATCTCGAGAGCAGCGGATTTTTCTCGTTCGACAGGCCTGGCAGCTGATGGGGAGGCGTTTCCCGGTGGAGCGAGCTGAAGACATCGGATGGGAATACTAGTGTATAGCAAAAATTTGATAATAAAAAATAGGATAAAAGTCGGTGGGCGTGGCGGCTGACCGTAAGTCGTGTACGTGGTCAAGCACCGATCCCAATAGAATGGAACCTCTTCCGAATAGGATCTAGTAGGTGGATGGCAAAAATGGATGTTGGTTCAAGCGGACATGCGAGTGGCACGATGTCCCGATGTCAATACACTTCGATGTCACGATGTCACGAGCTTGGACTCGGAGATGGTTGTGGCTGCCAGTAGGTGGTAGGGCTATGTGGATCGAATAGCACCTAATTTCTAGAATCCGTCGTTTCTCCGTCTAGCATGATAGGTCGACGAATATTTGAAGGGAAGAAAAAAATTGGATCACGGTGGGATATCGAAAGATGAGAATGGAGCAAGGCTGGAATCCCGAAACTTGAAGCTTTGAACTTGAATCCACTTTGTCGATGACTTCGGAGCGGGGTGGGAACTCGAGAGCTTTAAAGAATTAGTTGAGAGTAGTAGGAAATTGAATATAAAGATCAAAAATGACAACTGCCTCACGCGTCATGTACTATTTAGTACTAGTCCGACCAAGTATCTAGGACGTCAAGGCCCAACATGAAATCCATGCTGTCGGTAGGGTCAATGTGGCAGGAGGCAACCCTTGAACATCCCGATTGTTTAGCCGGAGAGCTGAAGCGCCGCCGCCCCTTTCTTCATATCCGAAAGTAGCTAAAATGCACCGGAAGAGTAACAACATTCCACAATAAAACTAGGAGAGTTACAATAGTGCGGCACGCCCGAGAAGTGTGGGGCGTTCACAGTGTTGTCGAAGGCTTCTAGAAGGTCATCGGAAGGGGGAAAAGTGGAGCAACCTGGGAAGGTTTTTGGGGGTGTTTTTTTTTATTTCAATTGTTATTTTTATTATTTTTATTGTTTCTTTTTTTTTTTTTTTTTTACCATTATGCTCATAATTATTCTCAATCTTATTTCTTTATTCCATAGAATGTAGGTAATGCAAATGGCAGATCACATCTCAATAGCCGAAAACCACTTCCGAGTCACGCTGTTGTTCAAATTTGCTGTCACCTTGCATGGAAGATCTTCATCATCCCTTGGACCTGTAATGATGCAGGGAGAAAGATGGGAGATTGCTCAATGCTCAGGGCGCAGATATTCGGGTGGCCGGATGTAAAGTCGGCATAGCGAAGGTTTGTAAGAACCCGAAGAGACGCCAAGACGGCATAGTGCCTGTGCTTTTGTGTAAATTGGAAGATGAAAAGATAAAAAAGAACTTAGGAAGAAAGATGAAAAGACAATTCTGTTGTCTAATTGATTGGGGATGCATGGAAATGGTTTGCCACTTAGGGGCCCAAGCGGTGATCATCTTTAATTGGATCGAAGTTGTGGCAGATTGCAGCTCAGAACTAACTTGATTGGACATAGTATGCACCGCCACGAGCCACATTCTTGCGTAAATACGATTAAGCATGTCGCGGAGCTGGCCGGGTTTTTTTGATTTTTTTTAGTTAGCACTAGCAGGGCTAGGAGGGCTAAAGAGAGGAGCCTGTTGAAAACTCTGACAGCCTACAGGGACTGTCGGACAGTCTTGACCAGTGCCCCGGAGACGTCACCTTCCCCTTGGAGATTTGAAACCAGTTTACTGGGAATGAATTCAACGGTAGACCTACAGCTAGTGCTTACTGAAACTCCATAGAGATCCGGTTTCATCGATGGTGGAGGTGGTGCATACGTATGATGTTGTCAGTTTGAGGATAACAGGCTTCCCTATTGGGCTGAGGGAGGTGAGGGACCTGAGGGACCTGAGGGACCTCATGTACCCTCTTAGGTATCCTCTTAGGTACCCTAGTAGGGTCCTCTAAGCCCTATAGTACTCGAGCACGGTCGATGGTCTCGCCTCTATTCCTCCACTATCGAGAATCCTGTATAGAATTCTGTCTATAACGAGCTTAATTGATTTGACATTTGTCATGGAAGACACGAAGATCTTCCATTGCAGATCAACCCACGGCAGTTAGACCCTTCTCAGTCTTCCCGATCAGCAAGGGATTAAGATCGCACACATGGAGGTCCCCCGGAATGTGTGCGAACTATCGATGCTAGTGGGTGCTCGGGCCTCGTCCACAGAGATGTTCCTGACGATATTGACTTTGAAGGGGAGAAGACCCTGCCGACGGATTGCCGACGCGAAACATTAAATTGGTGCTGTATGAAGTACTCCGTAGTATGATTCAGATTATCATGGTCGTAGGAGATTCAAGTCGAACGGAACTGTGGTGTAGTGAGATAGTACTTCCAATTACCAGTGTATACTACATGGCAATAACTTCAAGAGATGTCGTCAGTCAATAGTCATACTACAGTAGTGTACCCTAGGGTACTGCTAGCAGTGCTAGCATCACTGACAGAAAAAAGCTCAGAGCCAGACTAGTCATGGTCATGACAATGACTCCTCTCCGACGATCGGACACTTTTCCCCTGCCACTCACAGAATACGAGGAATGTCGATCCCCTAACACGAACAGGGATGCCACGCGTGGCGATAGAGTTTTTCGGAAAGGGTGATCCTACATCGGATGGGGGGATCGGGGATGGAGAATGGAGCATACAGAGCATGGGGAATGGAAGAAGAAAAAGAAAAGACACGGACCTAGGTAATTGATGATCAGATCCAACAAGCCATTCAGGAGAAAGCCTGGGGGGGGGCTGGAAATAACGATCAGATCCCCGATCCTCACCGAGTTATGCCCGTCCCCAGCTACCGACATTTGATGTTCGACAGCTGGTCAATTTTTTCTTTTTTGACACGTCCCCTGCAGATTCCTTTGATTTTACCATTTCCTAAAACCGTTACTTTCGTTCCTGTTGTATGTAAACATGCAGCTGCTGCACGGCTGAAGTGAAACGTGCGTTGTTAATCCTTTCGCCCGCCGCCACTTCAAGGCTGTACTCCAGAGGGATGTAGGTTTATGCAGCATTCAAGTTCAAGTTCGTGCAGGACGGAATAGTGCGGAACACTACTCCGTCTTTTTCAATATGCATGTCTCTGCATTCTTCCCATCCCCACAGTTCACAGTCCACTTCTACTGTTACTATCTAGGTACTAGGCCTGGATGTTTATGCCTAGATGTGGCTCGCATATTTCCTACTTTCCCTATTATGGAAGGAGTCTCTTTAAGCTGATCTTTGCTTTGATCTTCTTTGCATGATTCTCTTACAAATTGAGTTCATTGAGTCCATCCCCAGGTGCGGACTTCACTTGTATTGCATGGCAGTTGACACCCCTACCAACCGAGTCTCGGGCGAGATGGGGAATTTACTGCTAACTAGTAGATCGATCTACTGTAACATGTAACATGAACTTCTTGTAGAATCAGATGGTAGATCCTATCCTGCTTCCTTCTCACCGACATTGAATTTGAATTCCGCTCTTCCAGGCTTTCAAGGTTCCGTCGCCCGAGCCGATTCAACATGTTGCGCTTCACCGACAACAGACACCCTCTTGGCACTGTCATCAGCAGCAATAACTCGGTCGCCAAAAGCGGCAGCCACTTCTTCGAGAGTCTTTTGCTTAGTCTCCCTAAATTAAGAATTTGATTAGATTAGCATCGATGCCTGAGGTGTTTCAAGATTGTAGTAGGGTCAAAGCAACATACGGGAAGAAGAAGTAAGCGATCACCAAGAAGAATGCAGAACATGCCACGAAAACATAATAGTAATTCTCATGGATGGTAGCAAATGCCTTGGGGCCCGCCTCAGTGACTAATAAATAAATAAATCAGATAATCAGTAAAGTGAACCTTTGAAAACTCAGTGATCCAAGACAGAAAAAGATCGCAAACTCACTGGCAACGTTAACGATGAAATGCGACGCAGCCGCCAACCCCATAACTTTACTCCGCAACGCCATGGGCAAGACCTCAGCTCCATACAACCATGTCGTACTATTAAGCATACCATCTAAGCAAATGCCAAGCAGTGTCAGCCAGTTCCCGTTTCACTCACGGGTTCCTACCTTAGGGTAAGGCATGGTAGTCCCATAGTTCGGCCCTTTTCTGGAAGTGGAGCAAATGACTTACAGTAGCACACGACAAAGAGATAGATGCCGAGAATAGCAAATCCCTTGCCGACCCGGTTCTCCGTGTTCTGGAACTCGCGCTGCATGACAGCTGCGTAGATCTCGATCAGTACGATACCGGCTAGACCCGTAATCAACATCCTGCGTGTAGACATACGTTAGTTGCCGGGGTGGGGAGAGCGGGGGGTTAGTTAGCCTTGTCTGGCCGAAAGGGTTCACGTACTTGCGTCGTCCCCACTGGTCCGTCATATACTTTGTTGTTAGGGCATTGGAGAGGAAGGCTATTGTGCCGTAAACGGCTGCTAGGGCTAGGATGGTGTGAGAGCCGATGCCGAGGGATTTGTATAGGATTGCTGTTATCGTTAGTCTGGTTCTTGGATATTTGATACATCTTCTCCCTCTCTTTTTTAGAACTTCCAGATCGGCTTACTTTGATAGTACTACAGAGTGAAGTGTCAGCATAGGGTCTCTCCATGTGATGTATAGCAGCAAGGTGATAAATACCTGAATAACGTTTACACCCGTCAAACTCGTCATAGTCTGCACAGCAATGGACCTAACACAATCAACCCAATCAGCATTCTCAACTCACTCACGGAGATATACCTCCAATTGGTTGAAGCAAACAAGACTCGGAAATCGGAGTGGGGGGTGGGGAGAGAAAGGGGGGATCGGTGGAAGTGGATCGCAATACATACACCAAAACCCTAGACCGAAACAATCTAAAGATCTCCCTATAAGAAGTAATTTCTCTCTCCATCTCATACTCAATCTGAGCTTGCATAAGTGCAAACTCCTCCTGAACCTCCTGCTCCGCAAACCCGCGTCTAATCCTCGCAAACTCGCCCGCCGCCTCCTCAATCTTTCCAGATCGAATCAACTGTCGCGGTGAGTTTGGCATGAATGTCGCTAGACCCGCGAACATGATGATTCCCCAAGGGATCTGGATACCGAGTGGTAATCTCCATTGGACGGGTCCGTAGGGGGCATAACTACATGCGTATCCGACCCAGTTTGACATCATTGTTCCGAATGAGATGCCGCAGCCTGATATACCGCCGATCAAGCCGCGGACGCGCGGGTCGGAAATTTCACTTAGGTAGATTGGGACTGTGGCTACCATTCCGCTGAATTAGGAAAATCCCGTTAGCGTTTTTTCGTTTTTTTTTTTTTTTTTTCAATTCTTCGACTTTTTTTTCGTCTTCTGGGTTTTGCTGGAATGGAATGGGGTGGATGGCTTACCCCACAGCGAAACCGGCTAGAACTCGACCAGCGAGGAACATGCCGATATTTACGGAGGCGGTTTGGATGACTGTGCCGATTGTCACGACTATACACATCATTTGCATGAATTTGATACGACCGAGTTTATCGCCGATGAATGTTTGCGTTAGGGCTCCGACTGCTTCGCCGGCGATATACACTGCGACGACCTGCGTTCTTTCTTAGCGAGATCCGGAAGGGGGAGTAGCTTCAATGGAGTGGACGTACGGCACCGGTCAAGCCTTCGGAGGGATGGTCCATGTAATTGATCCAGCTTTGATGAGCGATTGCTATGTTTTATTAGAATTGTTCATTTGATTTGACTTGGGGGGTATCAATGCTGATCGTACTTGTTGTTGCGATACCCGTGTCGAATCCCTAGCTTGGATTAGCAAAGCTCTGGCAGAGCAGTGGTTGATACTACATACGAAGAGGAAGGTTCCGATGGCAGCGAATAACGCTACACCGAGAGAGTACCACATCGCCATGGTGGGCGTGCAGTGTAATTGCGAACTTGAAAGACTCGGAGACAATTACTAGTAAGATCCACTGGCAGGGCTCCTGGTCTGGGGAAAGGAGGAAAGGCGGAGGAGGTGTGGAGTGTGGGGAGGGGGGGAATACTGCATTCCAAGACAGCGATGGCTCAACATTATCTATCACCAAGTCGCACGGTTCTTGTCCGATGTACCGAGGAGGGTGACACGGTTCATCCCAGCCATTCTTCTCGGAGGAGGGCCGAGGGTGGGCAATGATATTCTGGGGATGCGGGGGTACAGTTTGATGCCCTTTATTATCCGGGGAAGCGAGATACGAGAAACACCGGTGGTTGGTGGTTTTCCTATATGAAAGGAAACTTTGGGTAAATCATCCTTTTGCTTTCTTTCAGGGGATTTCGCTTTTTCTGGGACTTTGATTGGGTGGGCCGAGATGGTTTCAAGCCTTTCGATTTCTGGGCGTGGGGGTGTGGAGAGAAGCGGAGAGGAGTTGGGATGGCATGACTGCAGACTTTCTGGATTGAGTCTGGTTTGCGCCCTTGAGGGCTCGTATTGTTATTTTTTGTGAGCGATACCTAGGTAGGCCAGCTCCTGGTCTGGAGAAAGTCCGATACTTCAAGCAAGTCAAGTTCAATCAAGTTAATGTGGCTGACATATTCAGAGTCATGTGTTGGTCGTGGTGAGTGGTATTGATCTGACTGACTGACTCAGTGGCAACCTCGGGAAACACTGGCATCCAAGGTTGTGCTGATTCGACGCTTTGATTTAATCAACTGAGGAGTCCACTGAGTTGAAGTCTTCAGGGTAAGTAAGTTGGTGGTGGTGATTACCTGTGTCGACGTTGGTACTTTCAGTGCATCACTGGTGGCCTGAGGCTGCAATATAGGACTGGTGTATATTTCCTGCTATTGCATCTATAGTAGTTTCCAGTGAGATCATCGCCTAGAAGTTAAGGGTTCAGCTTGAAACTCAACTTGAACATTGCATATCTAAATACATACTAATACTATTGGTTATACAATTGTAGTAGCACGTCTGTTGAGATCCTGTTGACCACCGGTACCTTTGAAATCATGTACAGGCAGGTCCTTGTAGAAATTACTATCACCTTGGCCAAAGGTTCAACAGTTAAACCAGATTCGACAGCTACCTGGGTAATCCCCACCTGACAGCAGTTCCTACTGGCAGTCTACAAGTATTGCCTACGATACGAAATTCAACTAGAAGTACCAGTGGACTCTACTAAAACATGCAATCATATGGTAATCATTGAGTTGTTTTGAAGGTATGAATTCCTATTTCATTTTTTCTCCATTGCCATCATATGTCCTCCGCAAACACAGCGAAGGATGCAATGCGAAACCCACAAGCCGAACAAGGAAATCTCACGCTTAGAAAACAAGAGCAGCACCCTTGGTCTTCTTGTCACCACTATAAAAGAAAAGACACATTAGCATTGGTCAAGGACAGCAGAAAAGCCACAACAGGAAACAATTCCATGCTGGGCGGGGAAGAAAAAGAAAAAAAAGAAAAAAACGTACCCGAGCTCGAAGTGCTTGCAGCGCTTCAGAGCGAGCTGCTTCTTGGTCTTGCAAGCAGTGCACTCAAGACGAAGGACAACCTTCTTGGTGGTCTTGGCCTTCTTGTGGAAGACGGGCTTGGTCTGACCACCGTAACCACTCTGCTTTCTGTCGTAACGACGCTTACCCTGGGCGAACAGGGAGGCCTGAATGGGAGAAAAAAAAAAGAATATTAGAATGAGGATGTTTCGGAATCACGGGGACCACGGAGGATCATGGGGACGATGCGCACCTTGCCAGCCTTGTACTGGGTGACCTTGTGCTGGGTGTGCTTGTGGCACTCCTTGGACTTGCAGTAAGTCCGGCGGGTCTTCGGGATGTTGACCTAAACGGAGAGTGTGAGCTTCGGGTCAATCGAGAGTGAGTGAGGGAGAGCAGGTTGCGATGTCTCCAGTCCGTGTTCGAAATCGCGGTCGCAAGTGGAATTCATGTGTGGGTGTGTGGGTGTTGACGGTGTCGTGTATGTCTTATGTGTGTAGGAGCGGACGATCGAGAATTGAATCTTCTTCATTTCGAATATTCCTCTTCGTGATGGGTTCGGTCTGCGGTGTTCGCGGGTCGCACTCCCAAGTCTTGAATTTGCAGATGCATTGGCACTTGCACTCGCACTCAAGACTTAAAGATTCTCTGGTTTTGCGATGATACCGGTTCAGGCGGGTTCAAGACACTCTCGAATGTCAACAGTGCTCCCCTCGGGCCTCCCTCTAGTTGTAGATCTCCTGGTGAGGGTATCACGGCTTGCGACGGTCGGTTCGGGGGAGGATTATATCGTTCGAGATGGCCGCACACAATTTTTCGACATTCCGCACAATACCTCCACATGGAATCATTGACGACGTATTTCGAACGGGGACTGGATGACACGGAAACCTGGACTCAAGTGTTGTCTTACCATTTTGACTGACTTGCCGGCTTGTGAGGGTGGTGGTCGTTAGTTGTCGCTTGTCGGAGAAGATCGAGCGGATGGTTGGGTTGTGGGATTTCGTTTCGCTTAGGCCCTATTCGGGTACGCGCTAGCCGCTTTGGGCGGTTCCGGCCCTTTGCTGAGTCATATCACGTGATACAACTGCCATAGTGTGTGTACATTGGGGATAATTAATTTCACAGAGAACAATATTCATAATCAAGCAGAGTTGATTCTGAAATAATATAAATCAAATGGACATCAATACTTGAATTGTTTAGTTGAAACCTTGTTCAATATCTATTGTGAAGTGCTTCAAATGTTGCTCTATGGAAAACAGATTCTGGCTTAGTCATGCACTAAAATCAGCAACTGCCCTAATACTACACTCTATATAGACTTGGAACTATATTCTCCCATTCGAATCAGCCATTCTGAGGTCCAAGATGGAGATTTCGAACCTTGCAATCTTCGAATTACTTTTGACAATCCTAGCAAACGAACTCACGGTTAGGTGCTTCCTCCACCTACTGTCCAATGGAAAGCTGGCAGCGAATTGTGGAGCGTCACACACCTCCACTTTTCAATTACCATTGGTTGAAACCATGCGGGATCTTGGAGCTGGATCTCCTCGATTGGGTCCATTCTGAGAATATGAAGTCTTCGGTTGCTTTACTCTAGAGTCTCTCAGCGAGGCTAGTATAAGGTTGCAGTTACTAGCACCTTTGTGGGATCCCGAACTTGAAGTACACTCACCCCAAAAACTGGTCCATTCCCTTGGACAATATCAGCAGGATATCGTCGGGCTTTAGACTCATAGTATCCCAGTTCCAACTTGGTTCGTACTATATATTCAAGTTTGAAGTGATCAAAATTACCAGTAGAATGTTGAAAGCTTTGCCAGTGGCTCAGTGGTCTACAACTATGAAAAAACAACGAAATATCTAGGAAGGCGATAATCGTAAGCAAGAACTTCAAATTGAATGTGGAAACTGCCCGCATTTAGTACTAGACATCACTGTGATTTGAGGAAATGAAGTAGTTTGAACCTGACTCGGAATGGTTACTCATTATTGAATCCTGTTGTAGATTTGGACCTGGCATGGTTAGTATCAGCAGTGCCAGTGCCGGGCAATGATGGATAGAATTGAAAATAGCTCTTCAATCCCACGCAAAGTACCGATTTTAGTAGAATATTCAAGTTAATAAGTGTAAACTCCAAAGTTGAACTTGGACCCTTGGCAGCCTGGCGCAGCCTGGAAGTGTTGTACTAGCTACAAAACAAAAGATTCTAAATGTATTGTTCACCGCGTCTCTTTAAGAATCAAACAACCTTTGTTTGACAATTGGTACAACAGCATTCAAGTTGCTAATATGCCCTGGCAGCCGTTAATCCATAGCATCACTAGGCGGAGAATTTGCCCGCACCTGGCAATACCACTACAAGTAACTAGTACATTGGTAGTATACTAAAGGTATTTGACGAGCTATTACGGAGTTCAAAATATCATCCACTAGAAAGCCAAACCTGGTTTTCATTCAACTTCATTTGACTTGTTCCAAAATCCAGGAATATCACTTCCAATCGTGCCACATCAAGTTCACCTCAGAATCAGAATCAGGCTCGGCTCGCCCCACCAGACCCCGCCAACCTCAACGCGGCTCTCTTCCTCCCCAGACCTTACTTAGCCTCAGCAATCACATCACCTCTTACTCACACCACCATCTCACCCTCTCAACCCAAGACCCTCTCAGAACTCAAATAAATTCGAAGCAGACACAATGTTGATCAAGTGAGTCTCGCCATCCCCCCCGAGCTGCAGCTCGTCAAAACTCCAGCCCTCAGCAGCAAAAGCACCAGCTAACAATCTTACAGAGTCCGCACCCTAACCGGCAAGGAGATCGAGCTCGACATCGAGGCCGATTACAAGGTGAGATTCGCACCTTCAGTTACCAGCGACTCGCATACCCAGTCCAGACCCGCAACCCCCCCTCTACCTAACCTACCTATCCTTCACCATCGCCAACACACCCCGCATCTATCCGCACCCCGACAAGAATAACACACACTAATCATATGATGGGAACAGGTTGCACGGATAAAGGAGCGCGTCGAAGAGAAGGAAGGAATCCCTCCAGTCCAACAACGACTCATCTTCGGCGGAAAACAAATGTACAGCCCCCTCTCCCTCTCCCCATCTCCAACTCTCTTCTTTCTCCCCCCACAGCCACAGCGAAGTCCAGCAAACCCGAGAACAAGAACTAACGAAAGACAACAGGGCCGACGATAAGACTGCCGCGGAATATAACCTCACCGGTGGTGCCACGCTGCACCTTGTCCTCGCCCTGCGCGGCGGTCTTTAAAAAGCGCCAGCACTTCGCCCCGAAGACAGTGACCAAGACGTGACGAGACGAGACTTGATGATAAGGATGAGGATGTGATGACGGCGACGGTGACGGCGACGGGACTGGACTGTGCAGTCTGATAACGATACCATTTGTTTTCCCTTTCCCTTTAGCAATGGCGACTAGGTTGAGATCCATACTCGAAACAGGCGCGAATGTGCATTTTTTTTTCTTGCAGCGGTTTTTATCTTCGTTTGCTTAGGCTTTTTTTTTTGAATCTAAGCCTAACTAGTCTTTTGAAAAAGAAAGAAGAGTGGTACTAGTACTACTACTCGCTGCGGTTTGAGCAGTGCTGGTACTTGATTTGAGTGTGGGAGTTGAGAATTTTGTTTGCTGTTCTAGTAATAGTAATAGTAATAGTAGACACTATGATATTGTATCATCTCTTTCACCCCACTTCTGACACGAACACCGCCACAACGGGCGTCTTGTACTGATTCAAGTTCCTAGGTGAGCGAGACAGAGCCTGATCGAAGTCCAAATCGATCAGTCGATCCCGCGATTGATACGCAGTGAAAGTAGTTACGACAGCAGCAGTACTAGTATGTATGGTATCCAAGCTCAACTTCCAATTGACAGCATAAACGTGTCCCCAAAAGAGAAGGGGTACATCCCAAGGGGGATCCATGGATGTATAGTAGTAGTAGTCACTAGATCCTGTCGGACCTGCGATGACAGGCACGGTATCGTTGCAGTGAGCTCACAGCGAGCACGGAAGAGATCTCCCTGGACGGGAATCCTATTCACTGTGTCAGCACTGGTATGACTATGATCATTGATGGCAATGAGTCTTCTCTGGAGTATCTGCATGTCTGTGTGTGGTGTCAGAAGCACTTGCTTGCGAATGGCGTCAAGGACGAGACGCGCGCAGCAGTTTGTGTCGATATCAGTTGTATAAGCATAAACTAACACCATAGTCAAGCTCACGTGGACATTCAATCTGCCGAGATTTGATATATACGACAGCAAGCCATATAAACACGATATTCCCCTGTTGCGAGTGTCAGGAGGACTGAAGAGATTCGACCTCCGGGCCCTCAAGATCGCAACTCGGAGGCGTCACCCGAAGCCTAGGTGATATTGCAAGTGAGATTGACGGTAAGATTCTAACTCAACCCGTTCGGAACACACATCAAAAAAACCTCATCCAACACGCTTCCGCTTCGGCTGAATGAAAACACTATCGGGGCGTTTCCTCACAACAGCCGGACGTGGCGCAGCGGGGACATCTCGCAGCGGTGCCTGTGTAGAACTTGAAGAAGACGCAGTCTGCGGCGGAGGCGAAGTAGCTGGACGTTTCTGAATCGGGCGCTTAGCCGGCGATGTAGTTTCCGCAGCAGATTTCTTCTCGTCGCTTGCATTGTTTGTTTTGAGAGGTTTCCCCGAAGCAATAGCTTGTAAACGGGCTTCTCTTTCCGCGAGTGCAGCGCTTCTGGGACCGAATGCTGGATTAGATGAGAGGGAAGAGACGACTTGTCGTGGTCGACTATTTGCTTGACCAGATCCACCTTCTCTCTCGCGACGCGCTGCAGATGCAGAAGCAGCAGCAGCAGGCGGGTTCATAGGTTGTCGATGCTCCTCAATAAGTGACCTTGGAGCCTGCTTAACCCTCGAAGCACGCGTACTAAGATGTTTCGTCGGAACAGCAAGAGCATTATTTCTCCGCTGAGGCGCAAATATAGATTTCTTCGGCGCCTTACTCACAGACCCAAACCCAGGTCCTGAGCGAGGATTATAACTTGAGGACCAATTTGACGACTCCGAGCTAGCACTACCCATACCCATACCCGACCTTCCAGCGCTATTATTAAAGGAGGGAGGGATACCGCCCATTTTGCGATCCTTGGAAGCGTATATTTGTCTCATGCTTGGTCTGTGGGCGCCTTTGCCTCGGGGTCCGGAGATTATTTTGGGCGTTAGTCGGGCTTTTTCGGATTGGATGCCGTCGATGGCCATTTTGAGCTTTTCGGCGTCGGCGTCGAGGGATCTTTGGACTTCTTCGCGGAGGTCGCAGTAGATGTCATACCATTGGTTTGATCTTTCGGGGAGATCGTAGGTTTCCCATTGTGGGATATCGCGTTTTATGAAGTCGAGCCAGAGTTCTTGGTCTTCTTCGGCGAGATGGGGGGATAGGAGTTCCATTGAATGCTGGATGAGATGAAAAGAGGGTTTGTTAGGTTGTGTTTTTGTTTGGAGGATAGGGTATTCTGATTGAAAGAGATATAGAAATCTTTCTTTATTCGTTCTCTGGTTATGTCGATATCTCACTTACAAGCTTCTCTGGGTTATCGACTTTGAGCAACATCGGACGGGCAAGGGCATATGGGAGGCTGCCTATATCATCAAGCACTAAGCAACGCGCGGAAGCAGAAGTTGTTAGCTTCTATCGAACAGGAAGAGCTGAGGAAAACCCAAGAGAAGGTTGGGAGACCACTGTCGAGACTCAACCACTTACTTTTGACATGCTTGATCGCTGTTGCTGTCGCCAGCTGTCGGAGGGATGGGGCTGGCATGTCTGCTTATAACGGCGGACTTGACCAGCTATCGGATGAATGGGGGAACATCCACATGTGTGTGTGTGTGTAAGGAGAAAGCACACAAAAGGGAGAAAGTCTGATCCCAACTTGGAATGACTTGGGCACCCCCTCGTAAGCGTGCTTCGGGGGCTCTTTGATGCGGCGATGGCAGCGTGTCCAGGCGGAGCGGGAGCTTCGAGACGGACGCTTATTGGCCGAGGTTAGAGACAGATGATCATGGTGATTTGTGCTCAAAAATGGGGGAATTAGTGGTGAATTATGTTAGATAGCAAGGTTGATTCAGTGAAATTATACATAATACAGTAGTGATATGATATATCTAGGGAATCTTAGGGAGAAGAGAAAAGAGAGATATCTTAGGGCTACATTTGCTAGCAATACTCATCGTGGACTCGTGGACTCGGAATACCTCGCAGTGAATCTGATGCCAGTAGGTACTGCCAGTGGTTAAATCGCTTTCTAGGCCCCACCCCGTCAAGCAGAATGGTTATTTAAAGTACGATAGAGAAAGTTTACTACTCATCGATGACTTGAAGTCTTAAAATTCAATCGATAAAATCTAAAATTAGGGTTATTTGCGTAAATGATTCTCGGGGCTACCCTAGGGTACTTTCACCTCATAGTAACCCACACGTGACGACAGGTGTAAACAGTGCAAACTTGACATCATCACGTGGAGGCAGAGGGGCATTCCCATGGAAATATTGAGGTTGACCACAATCAACATTGCCCATTGCTTGAGAAAGGAGATTCCAAAGTTATTTGAAAAGTCCAAAATGTAAGTCCTGCATTATGTGATTCCGCGGCTTCGCTATCCCTGCCAAAGTCCGAGTACGAGCCTTCGTTTGGTGAATATCAAATATCCGAGCACCCTGGACCCCGCCGCTGCATTCTGCACGGATGATCCTTGCCATTTGATATTGATATTTTGCATACAATCAATGCTTCACTTGGGGCTTGTCTCGACAATTTCTTGTTCAGGGCTGCTTGTATCTATACATAGAGGGATCGCAGACAAGACACTCGTCATTTACCTTGGAAAACACCACACATAGTAGTGCATCTCCAAGTGTATTTCAAATCATACTAACGACCAATCTACCAGCTTCAATTCCATCTATCAAAATGGCCCCTCGCTCTCAACTCCAGATCACAACCTCCTCGGTCATCCGACTGGTCAAGGAAGAGGCTTCGTACCGCAATGAGCTCCTTCAACAACAGGAGCGTATCACGAAGCTGGAGAATTCTCAGGGTGACGATGAGAACCAGGAATACCTGATCAAGCAAGAGGTATGCATGGGTTGCGCTGAACCGTCATATCAGAAACCCCTAACTTGAATTTACTCATATTATGAAGATCTTCGGATAGTCGCTGATACACTCAAAACAGCACCAAGCTCTTGAGGAGACCAAGAAGGTCCTACCTACCTTGAAGACCCAGCTCGCCAACACCGTGGCGGAGCTCGAGACTCTGATCGTGAGTTTAGCATCCAGGATAGCAATTGCCTTTAAACCAGCGCTGACCATTCTCTCTACAGACCGAGGAGGGCCAAAAGGGTGCTGAGAGCAATGTCGAGCACATCACCGCCGCCAAAGAGGCCATCGCAAAGGCGAAGACCGCTGAGCGGGAGATTTCTTGAGCTGACCTCAAATTATAATTGAATGAAGAAAATACCCATGTGCCAGTTCTTCAAGGCATTCATAATATCTCAAAACAATGCATTTCTTTCACGAAACTCTTCCAATGAGCCAAACGCCTAGCCAAACCCGAGAAACTCCATGCTATGTAGTGTATGTAATGTACATCGTGAGTTCTGAACTCAAGTGGTATCCATTCGCTCTCCCATGCGGTCATCAGGCAACTCTTCACCTTCTTCCAGCTCGTCAGACTGGTTACCTGTATCTTCTTGGACCTCGCCCTCATCGAGCATATTGGTATCCTCCTGAGTATCAGGACGAGCCTTCTCGCCTCCAGCACTGGTTGCATTTCGCAAAGGCGACACACCCCTGGTATTCCCAGACCCCTTCTCAACCCCCAATCGCCCACTCTCATCTTGACTATGCGACGGCGTTGAGCCCTCGGCATCAGGTCGAGGACTATTAGCAGCACTGATCTTCCCCTTGGAGTTCGCATCCCCCTCATCTCCATCTTCTCCCTCTTGCATACCCTCCCGCCTCTCCACTTCCTCCTTCTCATCCCGAATCAATCGACGAAGCTGCATACCTTCCTCCACAATGCGACCAAACTGCTCTCGACGCTCCGACCAAGTCATAGCATAATCCTTACTCTCCTTCTCCAGCTCCGTAATCTCCGTCTCAAGCTTCTGCAAATTGGCCTGCTGATCTTCGCGCGGCTTCAATAACCGATTACTCGTGATCTTCTCAGCCAATTCATCATAACTCTTCCGCAGCGCAAGTGTCCTCTGTGCTTCCTCAAGCTGAGCGCGTAATTCAGTCGTATTTCCGCGAACAGATTGCATCGTTTCAAGGATACGAAGTTTCTCCGTCGCGTAGCGTTGTCGCTCTTTGTCATTACTTGTGAGAAGAAATTGAATGCGCGCGATACTGCCTTCAAAGGCGACAAAGTCCAGGGTAACGTCTTCGCGGAAATGGCGCCATTCGTCGAGTCGTTTTTGTTTCTCGGTTTCGGCGACGGTCGCATCGGTCGTGTCTTCGGGTGGAGGGGTAATTGTCTGGGCGTTGGCGACGGCGAGGGACCCGGGGTTTAGAATGCGCTTGGAGATTCGCTTGAAGGGTTTTTCTTCGACGTTTAGAAGACGGGATTTGTGTAGAGCATCTGGTTGCGTGTTAGGGAGGTGAGATTCATGTGGTGGATGGGGGTTGGATTTGAACCTTCTTCTGGTTGGCCTAGCAGGCCGTAGGAAGCCATGATGGGACTGGTTGGAGGAACAAGAAGAAAGAGAGCAAGACCTTGCAGCTTAATGGAGATTGAGTGAATGTATCTGTATCTAAGGGCTGTAGCTGAACTGGAAGTTCAAGTTCAAGTGGTAGTTCAAGTTGGGAATTGCGGAGAGAAGAAAAGTGAAGGTCGAGCGGTCTGGAGGGAAAGGCCGACTGGAACTTTGACTTTGACTTGATCGATTTGTTTCCCTAGAATTCATTCACTCTTCTCCTCTCCTCTTCTCATTCACTTTTCTCTTCTTCTCCTTGCTCGCTGCTGGCTGTTGCTGAAACATATTCAATCCCACTGGGATTCTCCATTGTGTACTCCCAATCATCCCATCCTCGTCCTTCATGACTAGCTAAAGTATCTAGCTTATGGTCACTGCGTGCGCGCTGTCTCCGCACTTGAACCAGCACGCGTTCCTTCAGCCCGTGACTTGAAGCTTTACGATCTTTACCCTACACCCTGATGGAACTTGTCTGTTGCGCCGTCGCGGCTGAAGTATCAGTTGCTCCGTCGTTTTCATCCTATCTTCGTCCTTTACCTCCACCAAGATGACGGAGATGTACTCGGGGCTCCACGTGAGCCAACGGTTCTCTTCTCTCGACGAATTTAAATCAGTTATTCGCAGTATATCGGTCCGACAGCACTGGGAACTTAGAGTCATGCGAAGCAATAAGAAAAGCGTTGTGATTGGGTGTCGATCCGGATCGAATTGCTACTTCCGTGTTGTCTGTCGTTCAAACAAGAATGCGACCTATATCACCAGTTTACAGGATAGTCATAGTTGTCGCAGAGGCGCAGAAACACCAGCAGCCACACCTGCACGCTCAGAAGCCTCCCATGTTCGTTTTTTACTTTCGGAGATCCCAAAACTATTTGACATGAAAAGCAAGATTACGGGACAAGAAGTTGTGGATGCCGTGAAGCGATATCATGGTTACGACATATCTATGAGACAGGCCCAACGGGCATTGATTAAGCTACAACCTCGACCGGCCGATAGTCAAGGCGAACAGTCTCTCGACTTGGACATGAGTGTAGAGGACCCGCCATCGCCTTCTCAGTCCTCTCCAGAATCACCGGAAGATGTCGAATCCACGTATCGAGCCGTTTCGGAGAGTCGGTGGCTACCAGAGACACTCCCTCCAACAATGATGGAGGGAAATCCCATGAATTTAGCAGATTCGACTGGTAGTAGTCATACCCATCCAGCACCGGCACCACATCCACGGGCTAACCCCCAAACTGTCCGGCCGCCAATCCCACAACCTCCCCCGATTGGAAATCCTCCCAATCATTCCCCCTTGGAGAACCATGATCCCCAGCCTATGGTGTCACAACCGGGGTTGGGATACCCCCATGGTTCTACCTTACCTTTGGCCGGTCCAGAGCATAAAACGCCCGGCTACCCTCATCCGCCGCGCAACAATCACCCGCCTGTGCCTACCCAGATGTTCCTGACCCCGTTTAAGGTCGTCTTTACCTGCACATCGTGCGGAAGTACCAACGAAGGCTTCTTTCCGCCTCCAGGGGATGTCGCTGATGGCATCTACATGGGCCATCACCCGGCTCCGACCCAGAGCCCCGTGGCAAGACATCCTGTCGCGCATCCCCCGGCTGGACCTCCGCATGATGTTGCCGAGAACGGCGCTTATGCCGTGAATGCCCTCAACGCCCGCGTTATGCAGAACGCCTGGGCCGCCGGTAGTCTCGGTGTCCCAATCGGCCCACAGAATACGTGAAAAGGCAATCACGCGTTGTACTTAAAGACACCAGATGACATCTGTGAGCCGAGGAGAAGAGTAGGCGCGTTGAAAGAACGAATGAAATCGAATAGGTTGTATCCGCAAGCTTCTCCAATCGGTTGAACCAACCCACCACAATACCTTTTAACTCTCCCACACCAGTATTTCGCCTATAGCGGCTAATCACCCAATCCACCCAATCCAATACCAAAAACCTCAAAACTGGAGTTCTTTGGGACCAGTAAAGGCTCCAGTACCTTTTTGCACATTGAACACTGCCCTTTTGATAGAGGGCGGTTAGTTCGGGAATTCTACTACGAGACTAAGCGGGACTTTGTCTCTGATATTGTTATGAAGATGATGAGATATGACGACCTCGTTTGCGATTTATTTCATGTTCATGTTCATGTTCATGTTCTCTTATTCATTTAATAGTACTGGTTGCAATCATCTCCTGCCGTCATGGACATGGATCCCTGGCACGGTACTGGCTACTTCAAGTTCCTGGTCAATGATCCACTTGTATGTAGCCTACCTAGGTTTCGGCAGTTCGAGTTGTCACACTAGTATCTTTAGCCAAGTTCAAATTCATGTTCTTCTTTTCAAGGCCTCCTTGCATTTGAGCTTCGATTTTATTTGATCAAGTTACTTCGAACACGGTATCAGGCTATTATTGTAGTTCAAATGAAACCTTTTGACGGAGACATCCGAACTCGGCGTGGGATGGATTCATGAGGGTGATAAAACTACTACAGTCTTAAGAGCCCGCATAGATTTAAACAGTCCTCGCGCAAGAGTCAAATGGTTTGGGCCACATGAACCTGAACCTGGGTAGAAAAGAAAATTTGTGGGAGTGAATAGTAACAGCCCGAAACCTTTCCGTGTACTATTGCACCACAGGCGGGATTGTTGACCATAAATGTGAATTTGATACGACTGGTTCAAGTTTACTAAGAGTCCTCGGAGTCACCAGATGCAGTCAACTATGCAGAGAGTATTAGTAAAGGCCTCGCCTTATTTCAAATCTCAGTATCTCCGAGTCTGACTGGAAATAATCAATGCCTTGCCATTCGGTTCATGGGACTCTCCACTTCCCCGGATTATCAGGAGAGAAGCACCCGAGGCCCGCTTCTCCACATTTACCATGGTAGTCGCTGATCTTCCCCACAACCAAGCATCCAAAGCAAGCCTACACACAGAGCACAAGAGCTCACAGAGGTCTCTTTCACAGGCAAAAAGTACCGAGCAAGCATAATTCATCTGGCACCGGGATCGAAATCGACAACCAACTGCCGGGATGGGGGCCCAGTCACTCGGTTCCCAAGCTCTAGTCTTCAACAGCCACTTCGCCAAAAGACCACGACGAACCAACGAGCACAACAGTTCAAGATGCGGGGGATACCTCACGAGCAATTAATTGATCGGCATCAAGCTAACTCCTTAGTCCCGGAGTGTTCACAAAACAAGTTACAGGTCTGCCTGGAGTCCAAGCCGTCGTCTCGGCTCGTTCCACCCATCCACCAGGATGCTTTCCCCTCGCTCTGCAATGAATCATTCAGCGCCATTTTACTTTAGCGTGAGAGACTGTCATGGGGCCGGCAGTTCTAGTTCCACCCGTCATTGCAGAGACCAGATGCAATCTCCGCATGGCCCCACAGATGATCTGGTGAAGCTATCAATGTCAAGACGCCACCGTTTGGGCAGGCCGGTTAATATCATAGTTGCAGTATTTCGCCGAGCTGTGATCTAAATGTCACTAAACTGCAGCGATCTGCAACTGAGCAGATTATACGAGTTCCCAGACTACTTTGAAATATTCTTTCTTACTTATCTTCGTCAAATTGGCCATCGTTGTCTGCCGGCCCGATTGACAGCTTGAAGTGCTATACTAGTATACATCATGGCGGATATTCAAGAGAAGAATGGGCTTCGACTTCATTGGAAGTCTTTGATGGCTTGCTCGCTGATTTCGATGTCTCCATTCCAATATGGCGTTGACTTTACCTTGATTGGAGGTTTCCAGGCAATGGTTGGGTTCTTGAAGGTACTATGTGCCCCCAGTTTGGACCGACACGTCTCTCCCTCAATCAACTAATATACAGAAATAGGTATTCGGAGAGCCTGCCCCAAACACCGCACTCGGATGGAACATCCCCCACGAGCGCCAGCAGCTGATATCATCCTTGATGACTCTCGGTGCATTTGTAGGCTCATGCTCGGCAGGTAAGTTAGTCAAGAATGAGGCCCAGCAAGAAGCAGAGATTAAGGGGACATGATAGGACCCACGGCCGGCTATATTGGACGAAAGACCTGTCTTTGGGTCTCCGTTCTTCTGATCTACGTCGCTAATATCGTGATGATGACCACGGACTCTATTGCTGGTCTTTACGCTGGTCGTCTGGTTATTGGGCTTGGGAATGGGTTTCTGATGACTTTTTCGCAGTTATACATTCAGGTTTGTCTTCCAGCCCATCTCAAACTTCAGAGATAAGAGTTGCAAGAAGGAGGCTAAGCTAAATAACCTGTGGATGTTTTAGGAATGCTCACCAGCTCGTTATCGCGGCCTTATGTTAGGCATGTTTCAATTCTGGACATCATTCGGATCTCTCCTCGGAACGATCATCGATAACTTCACTGCGAAGATAGACGGGAAGAATAGTTACATTATTCCTCTCGGTTTGATATTCATTATACCAGCATTTCTGTGCACGGGAATGCTCTTCATCCCCGAATCGCCTCGATGGTTACTTCAACACGAGAGAACAGATGATGCTCGCAAGGCATTGATATGGTTAAGACCCGACGAAGAAACAGTTGAGAAAGAAATGAAGGAGATAAATGATGCTATTAAGTTAGAGGAGGACTTGGCTAGCGGTGTTTCGGTTTGGGATATGTTCGCTAATCCCGTTGATCGTCGGAGAACGATCTTGTCTGTCGCGGCTGTGAGTACGCAGGCTGCTTCTGGCGCGATGTTCATGATCGGTATGCTCGATTCCCGATTCTCGAAACCATTCATGGTTTGAATGAGGATAGTATGCTAAAGTCTAGGTGTACAGCTTATGGAACCTATTTCTTCGAAATGGCTAATGTCGGCAACGCCTTTGAGAACAGCTGTATACTGACGGCGCTCGGGGTTGTGGCCATCATGATGAACATTGCAGTCATCACCAAAGTTGGGAGGAGAAGGCTTTTTTTAACTGCAGGTCTCATCCTTTGTGGATTTAGCCAGTTGATTATTGCTGCTGTGTACACTGTTCATCCAGGGACTGAGGCAACGGGCAAGGCGATTGTTGGCCTGTCCATTATCTTCATCTTTGGATATAATGTAAGTATCTACTTCGCTAAGATTCCTGGAATATTCGCAATATTCTGATTTCGAGACTAGGGAATGATATCGACATATGCATGGGTTTCCGGCGGCGAGCTTCCATCCCAACGGCTTCGTTCATACACATTTGGTCTTGCCGCGGCAATCGGATTCCTTGGAGCAGTGAGTTCTATCGAAGATCACTTGATTATTTCAAATAATGCTGATATATCTGTCTATTAGTGGCTATGTACCTTTACTGCACCTTATTTTATAAACCCAGACTCATTGAACTGGGGGTAAGACAAATTATCGCTCAGGACGTTGTGAAGAGTACTGATTCACTGACTACCTACAGACCCAAATATGGCTACATCTGGTTCCCATCCTGTCTCGTCGCTGCGGCATTTATCTACTTCTTTTTACCTGAAGTAAAGGGCCGTACACTTGAGGAAATTGATGAAATGGTATGTATCGATCAATCTTGTGCTGACCTTAACTTCCACCCCCCGGTACTGATGCTTTTAGTTCGAACAACGACTTCCTGCGCGAAAATTCGCTAGCTACAAATGTGTTGGTCCTGCTGCTTTGGAAGCTAAAGCCTCAAATGCAGCTAGTGAAAGCCCCGACCAGAGAATTTCGGGAGAATTTGAGAAAGTGACTACGGAGATGGTTGAGCATAAGGCATAAGGAAACGCTAGGTATCCATCATATTGGCTATAACTTTTGGTGATGAGTGGCTTGATACAGCTTCAAGCCATTAAGCAGTGTGTTGCAGTTTGACAATTAACTCAAAAATGGTATTGCAATAGGAGATCCTGATCAAAATCTAAATTTACCGCTTCAAGTC
The DNA here is from genome assembly GCA_000347475.1 of Penicillium paxilli ATCC 26601. Lineage (NCBI taxonomy): Eukaryota > Fungi > Ascomycota > Eurotiomycetes > Eurotiales > Aspergillaceae > Penicillium > Penicillium paxilli. The sequence goes on from KB644799.1 coordinate 82,951, forward strand.
TATACTTTGAGGCTCTATATTTCAAGCCTTATGTATCAGGCATTAGAGATGACTAATCGGTAGATTGACGTACTCCAACGCCAGCTGGACCTTCTTTGAGTCTGTAGACGCCATGTTAGGTGCAAACAACTCGAGCTGGTCAGAGACTAGACATAATTCGTGACATCTTGAACAGGCCCCTGGATCGATAGGACCGGAAACCCTCCTGTCGCAGGCTCCCCCGCCTACCATGACTGAGAAACGAAGAAGAAAGACAGGCTGTCTGACATGCCGCACGAGACGGGTGAAGTGTGACGAGAGAAAGCCAGACTGCGAACGCTGTGAGGCTGCTAATGTAGAATGTGCTGGCTATGCAGAGAAGCGCCGAGTGAAAATACGGCGTCCGGAACAAAGTGCTACTGTTAGTGCAACAGAGTCTTATAATGGCAGCACCTCTATTTCGTCAGCGCCGAATACCCCAACTGCCAGTTTGCAACCGAGTATTCGCGAAGATGGATTACCGTTAATGGCTTTACCTGCAAATCCCAATCCATTTCAGCGACCGCATTCTCGAGCGCGTGATATGTTGGGTTACCACCAGTATCTTTTCCGAACGCTAACAATACTTTTCCCACCCAAAAGCCTTCACTTCTGGAGAGATTATCTATGTGAAGCAGCGTGGGAGATAGAATGGGTATTCGATACCATTGTGGCTCTAGGATCTATGCATCGCGCAGCCTTATTGTTGTCAAAACAAGATAGCGATCATGACCGGGGTCTAGATACAAAGATCGTCGCCATCCAGACGTACATCAGAGCGCTCGAAGGAGTGTCAAGGGACTTGAACCAGACAAAGAGTGTTACACCCCTGGCAGTAGGTGTCATGATACTTATGGCATATATCGAGGTATGTAGAAAAGCTTCACGGTGCTGAGTATCGCTTTAATTAATGACCCGTAACAGTGTTTCTCTGGAAACATTCCGGCTGCTATTCGTCATACCCAAGTCAGCCAATACTATTCACACACAATGCAGCCGGATGATAAATTCCCAATTACCCATTTCATCCTGCCGATTGAGTCTTGTCTTCGAGACTTGGAGTTGGTATGTCGTATCGCGAGGCCATTCCCTAGCCCACTCGAGCCAATGTCTCTTTCCAATGCTCAAAAATTGACCGTCAATCTACCTTCCTCATTCTTTGAGTTGACCACAAGCTCCACTTCCGCGATGATTCAACAGTTGCTGGAGTTTACCTCTGCGGATCTTGATCTTAAGCACATGGTCTGGTGCGTTTACGCCGCGCATTATAAGACTGTTTCCAGGGAAAAGATCTTGGCCTTTTTGCAGGCTTTAGATGATTGGAAGACATACAATTCAACAAATTACGAAAGGTTGAAACGAGAGGAGTCTCCGTCGGGTTCTGACGATTTCTCATACCAAGGGCTGGGCAAGGTTTTGTTTCCACCAATCTCCCATAACCATACCTCGTGGGAGTCGTGCCTTGTTCTGGCACTATACAGCTTTTACAAGACACGTCTTCTTTGGGCCTTGTGTCTTCTAGAAGATCAAGACCGCGGAGTCGAACTGGATGCGTATTTCCATCTTTACGAATTCCTTCGGTACGCCAGAACAGCCTTGACCATCCCAGATAGATCATCCGCAGATACGATGATACCGTCCGAGAATTTGAGAATCGGGCTTTCACCCTTACTCTATTTAGCAGGGCGTTGTTGTCCTTCGCCATTGTGGCTACGTTGGATCATCGAGGAGCTCGGAAATGTGGGCTGTGAAGGTCTTTTTTTCAACAAGCCCTTTGCAAGGACCCTTGATCTTCTGCTATCACTTGAAGAGCTCAAAATGCAGCAACTGGGCTGTTCTCCTGGCGGATCCAATTTTGTTCCCCCTTGCATGCGAACTATTGCCGTAGTCATTCCCGACATTGACGGTCGAAGTTTCGAAGCATACTATTCACGACCCCGATACTCGTCGCGTGATAATGGGACTAAGTTCGATCTTTCAAAAGCCGCTCGTTGGTCGGATTCAGATGACTTCGAACCTCTCGTACAGGACTACGAGACATATCAGCAGCTATATTGCTCTGATTGGCTTCTGCAGCAGCCCATTGTTCAGAAATGGGTTGATTGGAGTTGCATCAAGGAATTCGACTTGAACCAAGTGATTCAAGACCACATTGCAGGAAACCGTCTTCAGCTTGAGCTTGGATTGGGGGAATGAGCTTGCAATACGGGGAAATTTGTACCCTACATCAAAGATCGTGACATTGAAATAGCATCAATTGCTTTTTACCATCGATAAAATTGATCACGCCAAGATTCGTTATTATGGACACTAGTAAAACCCTTCACGTTGAATCTTTTGCAAGGGCACACCGGCAGCTTTTAGTCCTTCGGTCACCACGTCTCCGAATCCACCTGGGCCGCAGATGAGAACATCTTTATCACCAGCAGCCCCAACCCAATACTCAGGGGGAATGCGACCTTGATGAAGGGAAAGTGATATTTGTCCCTTTGTTTGTGGTAGGGGTAGAAGACCCTTCAAGTTGACACTGGTGAAAATATCAACCGTAACCCGAACATTCGATGGCAAGTTTGCAAGAAGTGGGGTCAACTGGTTGACCATGATTTCCGGCTCCTTTGTTGATAGAGCCAGCGTTACTTCAGTGTCAGTTGTTTGTTTCCGAGCAGAGAGCGCACTCAACATCGACAAAAACGGTGTGACACCAATTCCGCCAGCTACCCATAACGCGTTTACCTTAGTTTGACTGAGGTAGAAATCACCTGTAACGCCCACGACCTCGGCAGCAATAGCTTTATTTGGAACAATCCATGAGCCAACGGGGGCATTGGATCGTCTCAAAATATCAAAGAGAGCGCCTGTTACTGCACCCCCTTGAACCTCTCGCATGGTCAACTCAAACCAAGTAACGTCGCCATCTTCATGGGCGCTTGAGACTGTCCAGGTACGGACTCGATCATCATTCAGGAGACTTGGCTTGGAATTCGACATGTGTTGATATTGTGGAGGTCCAATCCAATCCATAAAGTCAAGGGCGATAGCTTGTCCAGGGCGAATTTTCAATTTCTCGCCTCCTTCTCGTGGAGGTACATTGAATCTGAAGATGGCCAAGTCTTCCGATAACTGTACTGCGCTCGCTAGCATAGCTTTCAAGCCTCCAGCTTCGCCCGATTCTGCCGCAGACTCCTCGGTGAGGAATTTCACTTTGGGACTGTATGGGCTTCGCTCGACAGCTGTTCCTGCTTGTTGACGAAGAGGCATGGCATTTTTGACAAACGTGAAGCCAGAGACTTGCATCACTGTCAAAGCAGTATGTCTCTTCATTACATCGAGAGCATCCTGGCCTGCTAAGTTCTTCGCCGTACCTGTCAAGTAGAGCACATCTCCAGTATCAAAAGAGACGATAGTAAACCCGACAAGTCCGGTCGCTTCGATATTTCCCAGGCTTGAAAGAAACCGATTGCCCGAGTAATCTGGCAGCACGATTGTTCGACCATCCGATGGGCTTACTCGAATGAATCCGGGTAAGCCGCCACGAGCATTCATCCCTGCATGAGAGGGAAATTTAGTTGCCGTTGATCTTTGGGACTTGTAGATCGAGCCCACGAATACGGTATCCGCGTTCAAAATGAAGTCGATGACTTCTGGTGGTAGTCGCTGTGAAGGTGGAAGATGCTCAACTTTATGGACGATTTGAGGCCGTGTATGTGCGAATGGGACTAGTTTGCGCACGTTGATGTACTTGGGGCAGTTCCTGTCCGCAATTTTGTTAGCCCAAGTCATATGGATTTGGCATAGTTACACGAAAAATAATAGAGGAACTCACCCTAAAGCCTCATTCACATTCATATTGACTTGAAAGTTTGTACCTCCAAGTGGGTAAATCTGGTCAATCTTCCCAGCAAACTTATTGCGTCGTCTGGTCGAGAGCTCAATTCCCAGCCCAGCAATCAAAGATCTATCAGCTTCAATTTTTTCAGAATTATTCACCCAAGAAGCAGCAATATCCAGTAGTGGATCTCCGTTCCACAAGCTAGTGACGGCTGATAAACTTCGGGGATTTGGACTCTTCACAAAGCCGATCTTGCCACCTGGACCGGCCATGATAGAAGCCCAGGGACGGCCATGTTTATCGACAGTAGTGACGGGTATGAAATTTAGATTGGATGTGTGAAATAGACGATGCTGATCTGGCATGTTATTTGCAACGGCACGCCAACGATCGCTGACTGCGTCTGCGAAGCCATATTGTCGCTGGATGGCGACCTCGCCGGGATGCCAGCCTTGGAGTGCGACCGCCATCATAATGAGATTTGAGATCCACAACAGATGCTCTCAAGAATTTGAAAAATAATGATGCGTAAGAGCTTTAATGGGTAGATTATTTTCGATGAGGTGAAAAATGAAAGGGAGAAAAGAATGAGACTCAGATGGCGCGCATCCCTCCTTTATAGAACGCCACATCTTGCTGGACCGTGGAAGCTTCAACTAAGGCGCCAGGACTATGGTGCAATAATCAGAATTACAAATCTAGAAATTGGAATCATTTACGAGGGATTGTCTACCCACATTTTGAAGTTTTTTGTGATGTAATCTAGAGTTCTATGACAGCCAATTTTAGAAGATTTTCCAATTCGAGCTACTACAGACTCTCAATCTAAATGGTGCATTCCTCGGGTCAAACTTCCTTCTTTCAAACATTCATATGCACCTTACGAGCTTCAACCACAGAATCTCTCGTAATCAGATTCTTAAAATACTGAGTGTACTTCGGATACGTGCCCTCCATCTCGATATTCAACCTCCCTGCCCAACAATACAGTAAAAGGAGAAACGGATCAGCAGCTGTGAAAGAGCTACCCACCGCATACTCCGAGTTGTGCGCAGAAAGTTTACCCTCAATCAGGGCATAAACTCCCTTGACATTCTCGATACCCTTGGCTTGTATAGCAGGGTACATATCAAGATCATCCGTGAATCTTTCTGTTCTCCAAATGCTCGCAAATGATTGTGCATGAGCAGTGGTAGACAGATAATTCAGCCATTCATACACACGGGCCGTTTCCAAGGCGCTTTTCCCAAAGAGATGCGCCTCTGGTGCAAGCGAGGAAATTGCAGTCAGAACAGCAGACATTTCGGTGATGGCTTCGTTGTCAATCGCTAGGACCGGCACTCGAAGTTTGGGATTGAGTGTTCTGAATTCTTCAGACAGCTTGTCTTTCTCAACCAGAATGAGGTCCGCTTCGAGACCTGCTTCGCAGAGAGCAACATGTGGAACGAAGGAGCACGCTCCAGGCGAGTACCAAAGACGCAATTTCGAAAATGAAGTTGACCACATTCTATTTAAGGAAATGGTGTCAGCTATTCCGCCAATACAATTCTCATGAAAAACCCTGGAGGCGTCTTACACTGACATGCTGATATGCTGCCAAGATGAAATGCCAAAATGCGGAGGATGTGCAATGGAAGAGAGATTTGGAACAACTTGGCTTCAAATTCAAATTATTTGTGTGCTCAATTGAATATCTAGAAGTATCTGAAGCCTTTATCTATACTTAAATATGAGAGTTATTTGCAAAACTGATTCCAAATCCATTGCATATCGTCAACAGTCGCTTTATTCGCCATTTTCGCGTAGCTCGCTTAACTCGCTTAAAGGCTTCGCGTAGATCGCCAAAGATTATCTCAGACTGCGGGGGCTGGATCTGGCGGTTCGTAATGATGATTTAAGTCTAATATTGGCAAAATCACGTATTTTAGATTCTCCAAACCTTGGAATCTGCATATAAAATACCCTAGCCCCCAACCTAATTGTGGACTTCTCTTTCCCAGAGCTTCTTTACCCTCATAATCGACTTCTGCTACTAGGCATCCGATTTCTTCCAATCATCATTCCTCCCTTTTCCAATAAAACCAGTATACCCGAGCATAACCATGACTGCCAACATTCCAGTTTACCACTACCTGGATATTGGTCGACTCGGCCGCGGCGAAGTTGTAAAGTGAGTTCGTTCGCGGATCATACATGCTCTCCTCTATCATCACCTGTATCACCTCTGACCTCACAATTTCCACAATCCAGTCTGTTCCTCAAAGATGCTGGAATTGAATACAAGCAATCGCTTTACCCCTGGGATGCGACATGGCCTCAGAAAAGCGAGACTCTAAAAGAGAACGGCATTACCCGTACTGGCAAACTCCCTGCCCTTGAATACAATGGCCAGATCTTGATTCAGGTACGCCAAGTCTACTATGTACTTTTTGGGATGGAATTAACATAACTTGAAATAGCACATACCTATTCTCCGATATCTCGCGCGCGAACTAGGAGAGTATGATGGTGAGACAAACTCAGAGAAATACGTCGTAGACGCGGTCTCGGACATTTACGTTGATTGGAGAGTAAGTATTTTGTCCTTTTTGAATGAATTCAAGGTGTTAGAATACAAGAGCTGATTAATCCAGAGCAAATGGGTTACCAACCTCAGCGAAAAGAGCGCAGAATACAAGGATAAATCTGCCCCGGAGTATTACAACCTCATCGCACAGTACTATTCAGACGTCCAGGGCCCGTACCTGCTGGGTGATAGGGTCACTTACGCCGATTTCGCGGTATACCAGTCCATCGATAATGACCGCAGAACTGGAACTCTTCCGGTATGATAGAGCTATCACTTCAAATTCCTCTTGTAGTAGCCCGTGCTAACTTTATTGTGATCAGGCGAGCCTACCAGAGTCTTTGACGAAGTTCAAGGAAGCATTCGAGAAGAGACCCAACATTGCAGAGTATATCAAGGTTAACGAGTAATCGAGTCTTCTTGGAAGGCACTTCTTCAAATTCAACATTGCCGTTCAGCTCAAATTGAATCGTCATTGAGACAATGGATTCATGCATGATGGATTTTGAAACCTGAACAACCTTTTGGTCCACAATTTGAACTATAGGTATTCAGAAATGAAACCTATCTTTTTGAAGAATTCTTTTTAGGAAAAATCGAGAAATCATTTCTAGTGCCTTATCAATTAATCTGTTTAAATAATTGACTAGTACTAGTACAATTGTACTTTCATACTACCGTGATGTAGCTTGCTTGAAACATGGCATGTGTCTGAAACTTCGAAGGTTGAAAGAAGTAAGTTTCGGTTGTATTCGAATTTAGTACCTAAGTTTAAGCATTGAAATCTCAGAAGAAACACGAAGGAATCAGAAAAAAAGCCAATATGAGAGGAAAGAGACTCTAATAGAATACCATCAATTCACCACAACAATCTTGGAAAAAGTCTCCTCCGCATTTCTCTCTGCGTCAAATCGGAAGATCCAGTCTTCCCGAGGTAACTGGATTGAGGATGGGTTTTTCGCAACCTCATCCCAGTCTGCCTTGTGCCACATATCACGAGTAGTTTCTCCTGTCTTCTGAACAGCGAGAACGCGCTCATATCGAATATCTTGATATGCTCTGACGGATGTGGGTACACCTTCTTTTCCACCTCGTTTCAAACACACAGCCAGGACTACTCCATCTTCCATCGCCTGCGTGGCTCCTTGTGCAGAGGTTGGTAGAAATGGATGTGCCGAATCTCCAAGCAGTGCGATGCGTCCATGTTCACTCACCCACTTTGGTAGTGGGTCACGATAGACAAGCTTCCAGTCAACAAGGGATGGAGTCTTCTCCACAATTGCTTTGCAAATGGGATCCCAGCCTTCAATCACTTTATAAACATCCTCTAACTTGCCAGGAAAAGACCAAGACTCGTCGATATCAGCGTCATCCTAAAGATAATAATGTTAGATGATTTCCATAGGTTCCCAAGTTTCGATGCATACTTTGTGCGTCAAGACCCAACAGCAGTCTTTTCCATTTTTGATAGTGGAGAAAAGGAAGTGCACATCTGGTCCAATCCAACCGTGAAAAGTGTCACCATTTTCGCAGAAATGTTTTGTTCGTGGGTCTTTAATCATATCGGTGTTTGGAAACCTATCTCAAAGTAAGCTCAGTAATGAGTTGAAATGTCACGATAGCACTAACCATGCTCTAAAAATCGCATAACCGCTTGACTTGGGTTTATCAACATAGCCTAGTACCAATTCGCGTGCTTTAGAGCGCACTCCGTCTGCTCCGATTACCAAATCGCCGGTGACCTAAAGACGTAAACGGTGAGCTGTATAATTCGATCCCAGTAAGATGTCGATGTCGACCTACCCTTTCCCCACTTTCTAGGACTATGCCCGCATGACTTTCGTCCTCAAAATACCCGGAAACTCGCTCGCCAAGATGAATTGGTATCCCGAGATAGTCCTTTGCGTAGTTGAAGACTACTGTGTGTAGCTCACCACGATGGCCATTGAATACTGGTGCAGTTGGATCCGGAGGAGGGCTTGGCTGTGTGTAGACTAATTCGCCGGTCCACTTGTGGATTTTGAATCCGTGATCCTGGAGATTGATACTGAGTGACCTAAGATGATTTGCAATCTTCCCATCTGACCAGCGCTGGAATATTCGTCCAGCATTTGGGCCAAATGAGATAATGTCTCCTAGGGACTTGAGCTCTGAAAATGCAAAAGGAAGTTCCATTAGGCTCGGGTCTTTGTAATGATATCAGTTTTGAAGCAGGTATTACTAACCTGGGAAAGACTCATAGATTTCCACATCATGTCCTTGTCTATGACATTCAATTGAGGCCGTTAAACCACCGAATCCTTCGGAATGTCAGATAAGAAGCTAGTGGTTCTGTCTTGGCTCATACCTGCACCAACGACTATCACCTTGATGCCAGATCTTTCTGACCCAGATTCGCTGGAAGACTTGGAGTCCATGATACACAGTAAAGAGACGAAAGGCGTTTACCAGATGGAAAATTCGTGACTATTCGGAGTCACTCATGTTTAGCAATGAAAAGAAAACTGGCTTTAAGTCTAGTCTCGACATTGGTGCATTTTCCGGAGTCCCCAGGAATTACCCCAGCTTTACACGGAAGTTGCACAACAGGAACTGCCGAAACCTATGCTACAAATGTCCATGATCAGGGCTCGGCCAAATTAACCGAATAGATGCGCCAATAAACCTTGCTTCGTCTTGCAGAAGAGGAGTATGTGGAGAGTGACTCTGTGGGGCTGCGAGTGTACATCCGCCTCGTGGCCCTGGAGAATAACACCCCGCACCCCCGCAAATACCAACCTTTGTAGTCAATCGTAGTCTTGGATATGAACTAGCGAAGATAGGGCGGTAGTTCGCATCACTCATGTGTTGTGGGGCCCAGGGATTAGCTTCGCATCTTTTGCGGGGCGTCTCATCTAGTAGGAACGGCTTGTTTTCGCTGAAGGCAGATATAGATGCTTAGAGCGTACAGTATGAAAGCGCAAAGAAATTCTTTAGTTGGACTGGATCCCACAGAAGCCACAAAATGACTACCTCGCACCCTGAATTCAACGAAAAAACCACCGCGACGGAGGTTGCGAAGACCTTTGCGAGCAATATTCAAGGCAAAAATGGTGAGAGAAGACCCGATGAGCCTCATCGCCAAACAAAAACATTGAATAACAACTGCCACAATAGTCATCATCACAGGCGTCGGTCCAAATAGTCTCGGCGAGGCACTTGCACTCGCCATTGGGAGTCAACATCCTGCGAACCTGATTCTTGCCTCACGAACAGTGTCCAAAGTCGAAGAGGTAGCTGCGAAAGTTCGAGAAATTGCGCCGGATATTAAAGTGACCGGCATCTCTTTGAATCTTGCGTCTCAGAAATCCATTCATGCAGCAGCCTCGAAGATCCAAAGCCTGGTCGATAAGATCGACATTCTGATCAACAATGCTGGAATGATGGTACTGGAGCGAGAGAAAACAGAAGAAGGAATCGAGCTACAGTTTGGAACAAATCATGTCGGGCATTTCCTCTTTACTAACTTGCTAATGGCACAATTGAAGAATGCGGCCAAAAATAGCGATCATGGCTTGACGCGTGTAGTTAACGTGACGAGTGCTGGTCATCGACTGTCTCCCATCCGATTCCATGATTATAACTTCGAAGGCAAAGAGATCCCTTTCGATGAAAGGCCTCCAGATGGGTTGCCACCTATGTTCAGTCCCACTTCCGAGGATGGGTATAACGGATGGATCGCATATGGACAGTCTAAAGCGGCCAACATACTGTTCACCGTATATCTGACAAGACATCTGGCAAGAGCTGGGATCGTGTCTTATAGTGTGCACCCTGGATGTGAGTATAATAGTACTTCAAAGTCAAGTCTCATTTTCCCACTGACGATATGAACTCTACAGCCATTTGGACAGGCCTAAGTCGAAGCCTGGATGACTCTGGCAATGAAACAATGTCGAAGACCAGCAATGTTTGGAAGTCGGCAGATCAAGGTGCAGCCACTATGCTTGTAGCTGCCTTTGACCCTGCCCTAGCAGGTATGATAAAACAGATCATCGCAAGAAAATACGCGTGTTGTTATTCCTGAGTCACTGACCAACGAACAGAGGTTTCGGAACCCTCGGCCATATACTTGAGTGACTGCCAGTTTGCGCCGACTGCACCTCATGCAGTCAATTCGGAGGCATCCGAGAGACTGTTTCGATTGAGCGAGGAGTTGGTGGGCATGAAATTCGATCTGCGATGATCTCCGAGAAGTTGCAGTTGGATCGGATGCTCCGATGAATTGCTGATCGTTGCAATGCAGCATCGCTCGAGCGCAACTAGACAAAGTAAATCAATGCAGAATCCATCTCATCTCTCACACCGCTTCATGTCCTTCCTGCAATTACTAGTATGCATGCCCATGAGGTTCTAGAACGTATCCGTCAAAGCTGCCAAAGTTGTCAAACTCCAGTTGTCGCGTGAGAATTATTCCGCGATGACTAACAGCGGTAGTCCGATCGGAGGTCCGACGTGGTGACTCCACTTCGGCTTCTTCTGGCGCGCCAACCACATCGGAGATGACGCGGAATTAAACCGACGGCGCCTGGATGGCTGTCCACCGGTACAGGTTTTGGGAAAAGAAGGGAAGGGATTTCCTCTTTGCTGCCCGTGTCGGAGTCATATCCGACATGAAATCTTGCTGCGCGGCGTGAATCTCCAATGGAGGGTGAGGATCAGTTGCCGATGTGCCGGAGACTACTATGGAATGCAACATGAAGGAAAATCCTTTTGCTTCTTAGTTTCTCTCTTATACGAACAATTGCCCTCTTTTATGGTACCGGGACGAAGTACCATAATTGTCAACTCAAAATCTCATCTATCGGAGGTGGAGTACCAATATTACATCAATTGATGAAACACCGAGTTCATCTCTTGCATTCTTCTCAACATTCCATCGCGAATCTTCTTTTTCGTCATCACTCTCAAGTTCAGACCCTGGGGGATTTTATCGAAATTAAACTACTATTTGACAGCTATCAATAGGGCCCACCGACCCCAGGGCCAAGCTTTCCACCATGAACCGCCAACGTGCGGCCGAAAAGGCCTTGCATGACCAAACAAACATCCTTCCCTTTGCCCAACTCATGGTTGTATTTACAGGACTGGCAACCTCTTTAGTTATCACATTCATCGACCAGAATGGAATCAGTGTCACACTGCCTACAATTGCGCGCGATCTCGGAGCCCAGAATACGATATCATGGGCAGGAACATCATCATTAATCGCCAACACTATGTTTACGGTGCTTTATGGTCGATTATCTGATATTTTCGGACGGAAAGTCGTCTATATTTCCGCATTAGTTTTGCTGTGTATCGCAGACTTGCTCTGTGGATTGTCCCAAAATCCAGCAATGTTTTACGTTTTCCGAGGTTTGGCTGGAGTGGCTGGTGGAGGTGTCACTTCATTGACCATGATCATCGTCTCGGATGTTGTTACTCTTGAACAAAGAGGAAAATATCAAGGTATACTGGGTGCATCACTTGGTGTGGGAAATATCATTGGTCCGTTTATTGCTGCTGCATTTATTATGCGGTCAACATGGCGTGGCTTTTTCTGGTTGATTTCGCCGCTGGCGGCGCTTTCGGCTGTCGTGGGATACTTTCTGATCCCGAATAACGCCAAAAAGGACGATGGTTTTCGCAAGAATCTGAATCGTATAGACTGGTTTGGTGTTCTGGCATCTTCTGTTGGAATTATCTTTGTTTTGATTCCCGTCTCAGGAGGAGGGTCCTATTTTCCGTGGGACTCGCCGATGGTAATCTCCATGCTGGTTATCGGGGGTTGCGCCTTCATCGCTTTCGTGTTTATTGAATGGAAGGTGGCATCGCTACCAATGCTGCCAAGTAAGTTTCATCGACTTGTTTGATGGAGAATAGTATGCTGATTCAGAAAAATCAGTTGTTTTCTTCAAAAGCAAAGTCATCGTTGCTTTGTTTGTGCAGAGCTTCCTTCTCGGAGCAGTGTACCAGGCGTATCTTTACTACTTGCCACTTTACTACCAGAATGCTCGTGGCTGGTCCCCAATTGTGTCTGCTGCTTTGACTTCTCCCATGGTGGCTTGTCAGTCCGTTGCATCTATTTGCTCTGGTCAATACATTTCGCGGATAAAACGCTACGGAGAAATTATCTGGTTTGGTTTTGGCTTCTGGACCCTGTGAGTTCACCTTTTGCGCAATACGTTTACAAAAGAATCACTTCTAACATTCTTCACAACAGGGGTGCTGGTCTTATGCTTCTTTTCGACGACAAGACTCATCCAGCCGTCATCGCCGTCTGTGTGGGAATCACCGGCATTGGAATTGGCTTCACCTTCCAACCCACACTCGTCGCTTTACAGGCTCATTGCACCAAATCACAGCGTGCAGTCTCCATCTCCAATCGTAATTTCTTCCGCTGTATGGGTGGAGCATGTGGCCTTGCCATCTCAGCTGCTCTCTTGCAGGCTACTCTGCGCTCAAATCTTCCTTCCGAATTCTCCTACTTGACCAAGTCTTCCTATTCGCTCCCCTCACGATCAAGCCTCACTGATTCTCAATGGTCGCAAATCCTACTGGCTTATACCAAAGCATCTCACGCAGTCTTTATTCTTCAAGTCCCTTTGATTGGAGTCTGCTTCCTTGCATGTGTCTTCGTCCGTGATCGTGGCCTCGAGCGCGTCAAGGAGCCTGAAGAGATTGAAGAGGAGAAACGAAAGGCTGCGGCTGAACGAGATGCTGAGGCTGCTGTTTCAGAAGCAGAGCCATCGGCTGCCGACAAAAACCAAAACGATGATGCCTCGAAGAAACACCATTTCAGTGCCGCCTCGTCTGTTACTGAGCAGGGCCCGACAGGCCGAGACGAGAAGTTGGCATCTGACCAAACTCACACTTGAGAGAGAGAAAAGCGGAAGTTCCCACCCTCCTCCAGCGTTAGCCATTATTATGTGATGTCTTTTTGATAATTCTTTGATACCTGCATAGCGATTCTATACCAAAAATTAGAATATTCCATAATACACTAGTACTTAGCACCCGGGCACTGAGAGCCCTTCAAATTACCCGTCCTGAAACACATAGAATTACTAAACAAATGATTTTAATACGAAAAATGCAGGTGACATCGATTCCATCATTTTTTGTATTATCGACCTGTGTTTTCAGGTTATCAATGTAAATGGCTGCCCTATAAGAGGAGTCTGCCGTCCAGCTCACAGGGCTTGGCGATCTCCGATGACGCTCCGCCGAACTGCCGTTCCCCAACCACCAACCTTCTAGTCAGTTTCCGAGTCCAACTTCACTAACATAGGAAACCTCATCAACTTTCTTGAAGTTCCATGTTGCCTTGAGATTGAATCATCGGGCGTTATTGGTCCTATACAATGCGATGCCATGTATCCTGTCGGTCCCAGTCCGGAGTCTTCCAGGCAAACCAGCCCTCTGTCAAAGGACTTTAATCCCCGGAAGCGTGGGCGAACAGCTTGTACGCGCTGCAAGACTCGAAAGCAGAAGGTTTGATAACCCTCAAGTGTATCCGACTTACCGTGATGATCGCTGACGGCTTCGATGCAGTGCGACAATGAATATCCGACTTGCTCGAACTGTCGCAAGGCAGGGGTCACGTGCGACAAGTCCAGCGTGCGTGAAGACACAGATCGCCAGAACGAGTAAGTAGTTGTTAATTAAGACCGGCAAGAAGCACAAAAAAAAGTATGAAATTTGATATTGATACTCGCTAGCTACACTCGCGCCTTGGAAGACAGAGTAGCATTCCTGGAGGGCAAATTGGTTCAGCCTGGCCCATCATCCACTTCCTACAATGCTGCCTCAAATGTGCCACCTTCTATCTGGTCTCCACAAGCCGGCGGTCAAACAACACCACAAACAGCGACTTCTGGCCTGGACAATAATCCAGTGGGAGAAATCGTGGGTCTCCTTGCTCTCAGTTCATCTGAGGCACCTGCATATGTCGGCTCAAGCTCCGGCCTTTCCTTGGCCGCTAACCTGGGAGAAATGGTCCAAACAAGTGTCTGGAATCAGTTTATCTCACGGATGCAACCACAGCAAAATCCAGCAAACTCGGCGATAAATGCTAACCCGCAATCTAACACTGGGCCAACACCTGTGGCAACTCCACCTGCCGGTGGGCCACGAGTACGAGATCGATGCAAAAGGGTCGAGGAGCTTTTACCTGAGCCACCATCTGATGAAATGGGGAATAAGATGCTTGAAACTTATTTCAAGCGACTGCACTCTCGCTATCCATTCTTAGACAGGAAACAAACGTGGAGACTCCACGAAGAGCGTTGGCGATTGGCAAAAACCAAACGCGAGGATCTCACGAGATCAGACCGCTTCGCAATCTTCAAGTTGAATCTGGTGTATGCAATCGGTGCTACGATGCTTCAGTTGAGTGAAAAATTCAAATATTCATACACCGCACCCGAGGTATGTATAGTACTCCCGCAATTTCTACTCCAGTACTATCATTAGGACTAACCTTAGACAGCGATTTTATACCAATGCTCTACAATATGTGCCTACTATGTGCGAAGCCCGGTCTATTGAGAACATAGAAGCAATGGTTCTTCTTGTCGTGTACCATCTACGAACTGCTTCTAGTCATGGGATGTGGTACATGATTGGGTTGGCAATGCGCACAGCGATAGATCTCGGCCTTCATCGAAAAGCGAATGAGATCAATATGGATCCATTCACCACCCAGATGCGGAGGAGACTATTTTGGACAGTATACTATCTGGAAAGGGTAGTTTCAATGTCTCTTGGTCGACCTTTCAGCATATCTGATCGTCACATCGACCTTGATCTGCCAATAGATGTCGACGACGACATCCAAGATCCCGCTATCCTAACCGCATCACAACTGCCAGGCAAGACAACAACACTAACATTCGCCATCTATCTTTTCAAACTCCGCCGCATTGACTCTCGCATCCAACACAAAATATACCGTGCCGATAGACCCCTCTCCTCCCTCCGTCTAAAAATGGATCCTCTATACCTTGAACTAGAGGAATGGAAGAATTCCGCCTTCCTCAGATTTTCCGGCTCAGATCTCGACTACCCCATGCTTCACTATAATCGCGCCGTCCGACTCCTAATCCAACCCTTCCTACCCCTTCTCCCCATCGCAGATCCCTATTACAAGATCTGCCTCGAAGCCGCAGGAGAAATCTGCCAATCTCACAAACGCCTCCATCAAACTCTCGAATACGGCCACTCGTTCCTCGCCGTACAAACCGTCTTCATGGCCGGCATAACCCTTCTATACGCACTATGGACACACACAGATGAAGTCTGGACTGTCCGCATGAGCAACGATATCCGCGCCTGTTCAACCGTCCTCTTCGTCATGGGCGAGCGAGCAGCCTGGGTAAAAAAATACCGCGACGCATTCGAACTCCTCGTAAACGCAGCCATGGAAAAGCTCCAAGGCAACGAAACCGCCCGCAATGCAGGAATGGCCGAACTAATGACAGCACAACACGGCGCTACTACTGCATCTCTAAACGCTCCTTTCCCTGGCATGTCCAGCGGCGAAAGATTGCCAGCGGAAAATCCGACCGGGTTGGCGCCGGATACTGCGGGGATTGGATCTCAAGCTTATCCTGATGATGATAGCGATAATGCTGTTCGTATGGCGCTTCAACTTGCGCCGTGGATTGATCAGGATCAGAGTGATCCGTTGTGGATGCCTGATTTTGAGACGTTGGAGAGCTTGTCGGGGACCTTTTGGAGTGGGGCTGATAGTACTTTGTTTGATGCATTGTGACGGTGGCCTACCAGTTGGGAGGATTCGGGTCAATTCATGTAGCGTTGTCATTATTTCTTATATCCACTTCTTTTATGCAATATACAATGTCATGATAATACATCCGGCACGTCCGAAAACCAGGTCGCGAGATCGGGAAGATCGAATCTTCCCAGGAACCCCAGGTCTTCCTGGCCGAGACCCATTTCATCCCAACTCATAAAAGGATTCATACCAGGGCCACTGGTCTCAGGATCACGACTCCCAATGTCCTCATCAACGCCCTCGGCGGGCTGAGAAGTAGGCTCCGAACGATCAAAATTCCTGTGACCTCTTTGCATTTGGCTTTGGGTAAGACTGGTTTCATCGTTTCGAGAAGCACCTATATCCCATGTTAGACTCTAGTACATCCAAGAAGGGTTAAAGAGAAAGTAAGAGGTGAGTTTTCGTACCGGTATAGGTTTGCACAATATGCTGATGCGTAACTTGCAAAAACTGCAGCGAGTTACGCGCAGAAAGACTGAATGTAGCCATATTCGTGAGAACCTCTTCACATTTCCGCCATGTTTCGTCGACGGCATGCACATCTATCTGGTCCAGAATTGAGCGACAAGAATAGGACATTATGAGAACGAATCCCGCAGTAGACGTATCTGCGATTTGTGCGTTAGCGATCTCTTTTCCAGATCAATGAAATCAATCAAGAAGGAGGCGTACAGAATCCATTATACCACCACGCATCGGTCAATGAAGTCTTATATGTTGCATGCACATGCGAGACCAGGTCCACAGCTGCTCGGACACAGGCTGCTGCACAGCTTGCGGACATAGAATTGTAAATGACATTTTTCTCCAATCCGATTGTGCTTCGCTCTGACTCTGAACCTGTTTGCCGGGTGAAACCTATCCGGTCGTCGGAGCAGAGTTGTGTGAACATGGGGCGATATAGGAGAAGGCGGAGGTGGATGAATCTGCCGGAGTGATATTAGCGACATACCCTTGATAAAGTGGACGGATAATTCTGGATTACCTTGCGCGCAAGACATTACGCTGGCGTATAAATATTGGGTCCTGGTGGCTGTTTGGGCTGAGTGGTGATTTCATATTTGTCCAATTAAGCACAGCAGGGACATTTGCCTCGTATGTTGAGAGTTTGTCGTCGAGCTCCATGATAACATCTAAACTGCTGTGTTTCATTCCACGAGGTGAAAGAGGTCGATGCTGGTTTGATCTGCTTTGCCAAGCGTTGTAGATGTCTGACAAGATAGACTCGAGAATTTTGTAAAGCTCAATTGTAGACACGTAGAATGTCATATAGCCGGAATTATGATCGCAAGGCTGCCCACTTAGTGCACAAGGGTCGTCAGACTGCGAGTCGGGTTTCATGACCGGGGGCAATGCGGGTGAAATATGGGAGGTCATGCTCGGGCGGCCATAAGTCATGCTCACAATCCTAATTATCAAGGTCAGAGACTATTAAATACTAGGCCGGGGTACTAGTCAGTTAGGCCACGTACATATCCATGATAACGCATCCATGCCAGGTGCGACGTCTTGTTTCCTGCTCCAAGGGGTTCACAGATTGCTGTGTTGCAGTTTCATGCAGACCCAGTCCTTGGGCCACGCGACAAGCAAGCCCAATTGCGTTCCAGCATCTATTGGGGTAAGGTGTACTTTGCAAAAGCAGGGAGATTATAAGAAGTGTCTGCACAACACCGATGGTGCCTATGTCAAGGAGGTCAAGACCGACAAACCGCTTCGATCGCAGGAAAAACGAATATGCGGCTGCCTCTCGCTCAGCTGCAGGGATATCCGAGAAGTGACAGCTCAAACCAAAAATTGCATTTAATGCACAATGAAAGACAATCGACTGATGGCCTGAGTCGAATGAACCCCCAAGGCCAATGTTCAGTTCCGGTAGCTGAGGCTTTGGCCACTTGGTAGACCCCCAAAGATTCTCGTAGGCCTGCTCGAAGCTTGGTCGATGAAAAAACGGGTATAGGCAGTGCACTCTAGTCCAGTAGCACTCCAAAAGGTGATCAGCGAAGGAGCGGGGAGGTAGTGAGAAGTCATCGAATTGCAGTCCCAGAGTGGGCGTTAAGCAGTCTCGCCAGAGCCCTGTATCTCGGTAAGAAGGACCACCCGGAGTGCCCCCTTCCATCCGTTTAAGAGTCTGCAAATAGGACCGTATCGGCATAGAGTCCTTTGCGAGACGCATGAATGAGGCCACAGAAGAGTTTCCATAATATTGCTCTCTGGGCGACTCGTTGCTTTCTCCATCTTCCCCAACCGATATTGCTCCCATGGCGGTGACATTATGCGAGTTTATTGATGGCGAGGAATAAGCATTAGCTGAGGACGTTTGGCCAGCCTCATGTAGAGTAAGAGCCCGACGAGGCGAAACTCCATCTGGATCTGGTAGCCCGAGACTAGAATGCGTGGAATGGATAGATGGCCGGTGATCCGATGGAATTCCTATCCGCGGAGCACTGGATGGCACAGAACCACGGAGCTGGTCAAGAATGGCAGTATGGGACCCTAACCCAAGCAGCCCCTCCACGGCCACCGATGTTCTAGACTCATGATCCAGCGTGTCCGCGCTAGGTTGTCTTTCCTGGCCATCATCTGACACTCCCTCCAGTTCATCGGAGATTCGAGATGGTACAGCAACTCCATTCTGAGCGCATAGATTCTCCAGTTCTCGAATACGACCATGCAGGACTTTGAGATACGCGTCATTGCTGGCTGAACGAGCGTTCTCGATCTTGTAGACACATCGGTCTATCGGATACGCCCGTCTTGCGCATGGTCCACAGATCGGCTTGGCTCCGTCGCATCGGACTTTTTTGTCCCTACAAGATTCACATGCTAAAGCGATCTTGCGACGATGCGGGGTTTCTTTTTTGATAGTTTTTCTTCGCGAAGACATATTTGACTGGGTCACCGAGGCTCAGGGTCGAGGCTCAAGTATGGACCTCAAGGGCTCCAGCCATTCGGGGCCGGGACAACTATTCGTCACACAGACAGGGATCTTCCGGGGGCAATCATGCGATTACCAGAACCCCGGAATGTTGGGGGAACACGAATAGAGTTGCCTTGAAAACTGATTGACCTGTTTCAGGTTCGCATGGTGAAGATCGTCGTCGTATCGCTGGGATGTGGAGAAGACAAAAAGATACGACGGCGCGACGCTCGGAAAGCACCCGGACACATCACGTGTGTCTATACCATCGCTATTTGACATCAAGTCAGTCAAAATCTTCTCTAACAGAAAATAAAGATATCGGAATTATCCAAATCATGCCCATTTTTGAGCCTCTATAACGAAAATAAATAAGCTTCTTACGCATGGGAGCTGTGCGACTGTAAAATGCCCGCAGGAACACAGTCAGGGGTGTTCGTCCGGGATGCACCCGGTCCAATTTTGCAGGCGCCGGGTGTGTTCCGGCGTTGACGTAGTATGGGGCGCCCTCGCAACCCTCGCAAGTGGCATTTTACCAATTTTCTATCACAAGATAATTATTGAACCTCCTCAACAAACTCTAGCTTTTGCGCTAACCCCCGTGCCACTTACATATGCCATCTCATGCCACTTGGCGCACTTTCTCGACGTGACCCATTTCTCAAAGAGACTCGCCCCTTGTCTCTCCCGTGTTCAACATCTTTCACTGCCCCTTACAAATGCAGAAATACCTACATACTTTGAGTAAAACGATTTTACGTCCAAGACACATCTCCTGAGAGCCCAGACCCAATGGCCACCGAACAGTTGACCCGCCATCAAAGGCATGAGCAACAATCATGCTGCCCGACACAAGATATCCCATCCTATACCACAGAACAAAAGCGCTGGCCCCAAGAGACAGGTCTACAGTGGGGATCTGATCCCAGCTTCTGCTATCATGGATTTTCATGTCCCATTGGAACCTGGACTGAGCAGCGCGTCACCCAAAATTTGATGCGCAATATGATACACGCAGCCAATAGCGTGACTGTCGATTTTGGCTATGAATTCGACTTGCCCACGAACACCCCAGACTTCCTCTCGGAACAACCGGATATCATTCGATTGAATAGATTCGATCTTTCCAACGATTCACAAAACGACCTACAAAGCAAAACACCCTCATTAAGATCCGCCTCCCTGTCGACGGCTACTTCAAGCGATGCGAGTAGTCCGGAAGCGATCAAAGAGGAAACCAAGAAACGGCCTCTAAGAAAGCAACAAGAAAAGGAAGAATCCCCGCCAGCGAAAAAGAAGCGCAAATGTGTTCAGAAGCCTGGACAACAATTATGTCATTGCCGCTCAGAAAAGAAGAGGAGGGAGGCTGTCTCGCGGGGATACCAGGAGCTATCTGATTTGGTTCCTGGGCTCAAGAACCACAATTTCACGAGGAAATACATTCTTGATGAGACGGCAAAATATGTTACTGCCCTGTTGCAAGGGAATGAGGATTTGCAAGGACAGCTAAATGAGATCAATGCCAACGAAGAGTCGAATACCTGGCAACTCTTCGAACAGAAGCAGGATCTATGATTTATGACTTCAATTTTAATTCATGTATATACTATTATCAACTAGGGAAAGGAAAATTGGTTCGAGTTTACCCAGGCTGAACTTCAAGAACTACTGCTATAACGGGCCAGAGTTTCATGGATCAGGTGCCAGTAGCGTCCATAGTAGTAGTACCATGGATACGCCGGGGTTAGACTGGCATTTCGCTAGTACCCGTTATCTTTCCAACTGGACACAAATTTAGCTTGAACAAGATGAATGCAAGAAAAAGAAAACCAATTTATTTCGCAATGCTGTTTTTGGAATCGATATCCGCAGTACATAGAAATATTTGACGAGTTCCAAGTTGGACTTAACAATTCTGAGAATTCCAATGCGTGGGTTACCTCTCACGCCACGTGATCCATTGCACAAGGGATTGGACATCAATAATTGAACTTGACCGACTTTCATTAAGATATTCCTGCTTTTTGTTTATTTCAGTATTTAAGTCACAGGATTACTTCAATCGTGCCTTTTCCAACACAGCCTCTCTGATAGTTCAAATCAACAAAGTAGATAACTCTACCATGTCCCACTGGCCGTGTGACTGGGAGAGTTGTGGGAAACCAGCAGCACAAAGACCCAAAGAGTAGGCGATTGCTTGCTATGCGATTGACACTTCTGTCGCACGCACCGCCAAGCACCGTGGCATAAATGCCCAGATCCAGATGTTTGCCATACACTATGTCTACTTCTTTAGAAGTCATCATTCATGGAAGAAATGCTAATGCACACTTTCCAGGAAAACTGGGAATCTTACTCTGCTCAATATGCCGCTACAGAGTCTCGGCATATAGATGAGCTCGGTATTGACCTGTAAGATGTAAGATAATGCTAGGTCCTACCTCGGTAGGTAGTAGAATCGCCTTCGAATTTTGACCTGGGCAAATGTTCCAATGTCTCCCGCATGTGTATACAGTCCATGGATGGGCCCCGGGCTGGGATTGGCTGTACTCTCAGCAGCTTTCACCCTACTACTGGTGCAATTGTATTCTTTGTTCAGACTCCGAGTCCTAGATACTTTTATATAAAGAGGCTTTGTTACCCGCCCCGAGTCCATCATCGTGGGCTCTGGGAAGCACTGTTATGAACTTGAAACATTTGAACCGTGAATATAGTAACTATTCAAGTTCAAGTTTTACTTCCAGTTTCTTGAAAACCAGTACGCAATTTTTGCTTTAGACATGGCCGAACTTGTCAATCCAACAACCTTCAAGCTGGACTCAGCTGTAATCGATGGTAATGAAGCCCTACCGGACGCCAGCAGGCTTCAATAAGAGACATATTAATGGAAAAGAAAGATTGCTAATTTTCATGTTGTATCCTTCCAATAGCTTTGCCAAAGGGCGAAAGGGTTGTCAAAATTGAAGCCTACGGTGCTTCAAGGTGGGCCGCCGTGGCTCGAGTTAACGTCGAAACTGCGGGTGGCTCCCCTCGGTCATATTTCCTCAAGGTATGCCACGATTATGTCGCATTAATAGCAAACACCAAAGCTGATGCTGAAATCTGTGTGTTCTAGCTTTTGATGGCGGACGATGCTGCTGAGCGTGTTCTAGGTGAATACCTGGCCATGAATGAGATCGACCAGGCCCTTCCCGACTTCGTTCCTAAACCGCGTGGTTATGGCAAGTGCCGAGATCAAGAGGCCCACTTCTTCATCTGTGATTTTCTCACAATCGACCACAAACTTCCGGATCCCGTTCGCCTAGGTTCGAAGCTAGCGGAGATGCATCACAAGAGCAAATCCCCGACTGGAAAGTTTGGTTTTCATTGTACAACCTTTGACGGGAAGCTTCCATTAAACACGACCTGGGACAGTAACTGGACTTCATTCTTCACAAAGCTTATGGGAGACGTTTACAAGCTGGACGTGGAAGTTAATGGTTTCTGGAAGGAGCTAGATGATGTGATGCAAATCACCTTTGAGGAGCTGATCCCACGACTCCTCGACCCCCTCACTGCCGAAGGCCGCTCGATCAAGCCTTGCCTAATTCATGGCGACCTGTGGGAGTCCAACATAGGGACAGACCCTAACACAGGGGATATCTATATCTACGACGCTTGCGCATATTACGCTCATCACGAGAAGGAGGTCGCTATCTGGCGGTGCGAACACCACCGTATGACGGGCGAGGATTATCGGAAGGAATACTTCAGGAACTATACGCCCAGTGAGCCTATTGAGGAGTTTGACGACCGAAGCCGCTTATACTCTGTGGAGACACTCCTCATAAATTCGGCCCATTTCCCGGGTTCTCAGACCAGGCAAAGGGCGGTGGATGAGTTGTACTATCTCATGGATAAATTCCTCAGCGACAGTCCTTACAATGTTCAAGTGCAAGTTGATGAAGCCCACGGGTTAGGTATTTAGTTGTTAAGCGACTAGTATGTTTTGAGTTCGTAGAAATATAATTCCATATTTGAAATACCGTTGCTCCAGACATTCTGTTTCTTTGAATACTAATATCTATGTAACATCATTTAAAAGAATGTGTGTTTAAGACAAAAAAGAAAGCTGCCAGTTTTGAGGAGTTCTCGTCATCCATGGCTGCGGTTGAATTTGATATAGTAAAAGTTTCTCCACGAAATGGCATGTTGGAACTAGTACTAATAAAGCAGAATACTTATCGAGGCAGTAGTATAAGTAAAGCTTTTCATTGAAAGTCTTGCCAAACTCGAATCACATAGATGAGTGAATAAAAGCTGGAAATCTCCCGGTGCTAATAGAATCAATCGAGATGCAAAAAAGGGGGAAAAACAAAAACATACAACAGCAGGGATTCGCATGTGGTCACCCACCATACTACTAACCTGCCGGCGTGTGGCTTAAGTACGGCTGAGCGGACGGGAAGCCCTGTTCTCCACACCCTATGGTCGTATGTACTAGACACAACAGAGTTAAGGCTTGTATAGTGCGTGCTTAGGGGATATTGTTAATGAGAATAGATGAGTAGCTGTTGAAGGGTGACAAGAGCGAGGCGAGCCTTGGACAACAAGAATTAGTACTTGTACCACTGGATCATAGTACGTAGTACGCAGTATTACGAACTCTGTCGAGCGACCGCGAGAAGGGTTGCCGCCCGGTCTGCGGACTAGTATAAATCGACCAGCCTTCCAAGGTTGCTTCAAGGTTGTTACTGCCAGAGTACTTACTACACTACTATATTTTAGTAGGTAATAATGGATATCCATGAATGGTACTACTTGAATAAGTCAACTTGAAAACCTTCAGGTTTCCATGAACCTTTATTTGAAGAGAGCAACGAGAAGTTCAAAGGTTCTAGCTTCAAGGGATGGTACGCCTTTTTACTCATGAATTGGATAAAGCCCTTAGAACAGTGTTTTAAAAACGACAAAAAAAAAGGGATAATTGATGTAATGCACAGGAACTTGAAGCCCGTAAGCAAAATACAGAAGCGAAACCTAGCAGCTAGGGCCTTGCAAGTTGAAAGCATGACAGACGAGCTAGTATACAAAATCCTGAGCGTACTCCTCATACTCGCTCATGAAATCGTCCATATTGAACTTCTTTTTGAGTTTCCTTGCAGATATTATGACATTGCCAGCATCGACGTATCCTTTCCTGAAGGCTGCGAATAATTGTGGGCTGGTCGAAGCATGTGGTATGAAGAGCTGATTATCACCCAATACCATAGCGCCTTTGAACGCTTGGTAAACAGTTTCAGAATCGACAGTCAAGTCAACCGCCTCACACTGACCGAAGTCTAGAAGATAGAGTCCAATCGCACGATGTTGAATGTTTGCAGACTCAACAGGCATTTCCGGTCCCTTTATTGTCGATGTTCCAAGTACAAATTCCACATCGTCACCATTAATGGCGGCACCCCAGTGCATAGTCGCGTAAGCCTTGCCCATTTCTTGAGCAAGAATGGCGGTCTCGATTCCCATTTCCTGCAGCCAGTCGAGGTAGAGCGGGAGATTCCGGAGCGGGGCTGGGTTCTCTCGATGGAGGGAACCCTCATTTTTACCCAAATATACTCGTGCAAGGCAGTGTTTGTTTTCGGGCTCGTTGAGAAGACATTCAACCTCGGTATCGTCAAGATCCCATTCACGCCGACAGAAAAAAGCGATGAGCGCTTTTCTTACGACCTTGGGTAAGGGAAGAATACGTTCCATAGTAACAACATCCCCATGTATGCGATATTCTTTTGGAATTTTGGGCAGAATTTCAGTCCAGAATGTAGCCTCCTCTTGATATCTAGGGATGAAGCTTTGGGGCTTCGGGACATGGACGATGTTCTGAGTCGAGGTCTTGTAGAGTTCAAACGCATCGAAAACATCACAGTGGATCTTGTATTCAGACCGAAGATTCGAGGATAGTAGTTCATTTCCAGGAGTTTCTTTTTTAAAGACATACGTCCTTCCCACTATTTCGAAGACAGCTCCTTGGAGGCCGTTGCCTATTTGATTGATCTGATGGATATGGGGTTGAAAGCGAACTTGCTGGAAACGGTCGACGAAAGAAGAGGTAGTTGAAATAACTGATCTTAGACTGAGAGATCTGTTGAGAACCACGGAGTATTCGGCTGAGTTAAGATCCTCTGCGCGGAGGAAGAGTTGTGCGACCCGGGTATGGCGTTCGAGGGATGATGATGCGTTGCAACGGGTTGATTCGTCACTCTTGTCGATATCACGTCTAGAAGCCATAGTAACCTCGGAGTAGATACTTATGTAGAAAACTCGATAGCAGATGGATATACCAGTAAATGACAGAGTACTTTGGAATCAAAAATCATGAACGGATGATAAATGGGAGGGTTCTGCCTAGGTGACTACCTAAATTGCAGGTACCAGGGTAGCTACTGCAGTCCACTTTGTAGTACTATGATAGTTACCCGCCGCTGAGATCATTCCGATTATTCGTATCCATGGATCCGCCATAACGAATATGAAATAGTCCCTAGTTAACACAAAAATATAGTGGAAAATAAAAGAAAGACAAAAACATACAACAACTAGCTCCAGGGCTGCCGGCGTGTGGCTAAAACGCGGCCGCTTTCCAAAGCTAGCGTCGCGTGACTCGGGACTCGGGTGTTTAGTATGTACCTATTAGCCCTAACTAATACTAGCTACACTGGCAAGTGCGCTGTCTTAGTAGTAGGAGTAGTAGAAGAAGAACTTCAAGATGTTTGAAGGGAGTTTATTCAGATTGAGTCTGACCAACCCCGGTTGGTTGAATTGATTCCGCATTTCCTCCTCCGTACTCTCCTCAGGGATGTGGTAGGAGGCTCGGCCCCCAAATACTAGCTCGACACCCTGCATATACAGTATGAGTACCTAGTAACTAGATACCCATAGGTACATAAAAGTTGGGGTCCATTTTAAACTGTGCACCGACTATGTCGAGTTTGTAATAGTATAGATACTAGTATGGTATCCATGTAAAGGCTTGTACGGAGTAGTTTGAAGAGTCTCGTGACTGAGGACTCAGCACCTGGGCAGTCGTACTAGTAGTACTAGTATGATCTAAATATTATCAGAAAATAAGTCTCAAGACTTGAGGTACAAGAGAAAGGGCGAGCGAAGAATGTTGAAAAAAAGCCCTGGAGCCGGAGCCGCATTTCCCCATACACTATGGACTTTCAAGTGAACCCAAAACAGGTTTTGTATAGGTACTAATCAGTTCTATGCATGCCAAGATCTGAGCCCCCTTGAGTCGCTTTAGCCTGTATAATGCACTGTAACACTTGAGAGGGGAAATTGTGCGTATCGAGGCTATTCCTTTCAGAGCTGCTGTCTAGGGGAAATGATAAAAAGATAATCCGCATGAGGCTCTATCTTGAACCCCAGAAGCCCGACGTTTGGAGTTTCAACACGATCTATTCAAGATGGCCACGGCTACTGTTACTACCTACTCAGAGGTCACTTCAACTGAAACAAAATCAAGCCGTATTCCCTTAACAACAATATTCACGCCCCCTGCCTCTTGTCTCTCCTTCGCGAACGGAAGGAAATCTGCCTTGCGAACTGAAGATCCTGAATATCCTCACTATGAACTTGAAGATGCAATCAACACTTCAGCATGTTTACCCTCTGGATGGAAGCAATCATCCTACTTCTCCCCAGGTCTATGTCCGAGTGGATATTACATCGCAATAAGCGAGGGATATCTCATAGAAGATGGATCTACTGAGTTAGGCGGAAAGTGCTGTCCGACGTAAGCCACAACTTAATACCACCAGCCCTTACTAGTACCTAGGTAGTATATGATTTCTTTAAAAGGAATTTTGGCGCTGATGGAATTATTCTTATACTACTAATAGGGGATATGATGTTACAGTCACATACACCTCCCGCACCTTAAGAGAGTCAGGGATCATCTTTAGCACGCCGACTATTTGCTTCTCGCATACAACAACCTTTGACCCCATGCAATTTACACGTTCCGATGCTTCAACATCATACACAAAACCAACGGTCACATATGCCGAACTCATTTCGATAAGGTGGCGACCAGAAGATTTCGCAACAGCAACATCGACACCCAACACAAAAGATTCCCTGTCAGCTAGTCAACAAGCGGGTATTGCAGTTGGTGTCACGGCAGCTGCTTCTCTCTTGATTATGATCTGTTTAGCGGTATTTTGTCTGCGGCGCTCGCGATCAAAAAACTTTGAAAGAGACTCTGCAAAGTATGGAAAGATACCACAGGGAGATGAGGAGGAGTATTCGAAAAAGAAGTCCACATCTAAGGCCTCTCCGGTTTCGCTATCTTGGGATGCTGTGTCACTCGACACGTGGTTTTATGAAGCAATTGCGATTTTCTTCAGCCTTATATGCTTTATCGCAATGCTCTCAATTTTGCTGGTAAGTGTTTCTTTTATGGATATGCAGAAAAGTATTGAAAGCTACCTAGCACTAATCCTCAAAGGTTTATAACGAAAAACCAAAGCCGGATCTGTCTTATGGACTGACTTTGAACGCCATAATCTCGATAGTTGGGACTGCTGCAAAATCATCATTACTGTTTGTTGTTGGTGAGTGCATCGCGCAATTAAGATGGATCTCCCTGCGAAGCGCTCCACGGCCGCTTTTTGCCGTCCAAGCCTACGATAGTGCAAGCCGTGGACCGTGGGGATCTATTCAAATGATCGTCCGTGATAAATGTCGCTCCCTTGTGACTCTAGGTGCTAGTATCATTGTACTAGCCCTTGCGTTTGATCCATTCGTTCAACAAATCATCACATATGAGATTCAAAATACCGTAAAACAGTCTGATGCTACAGCGATAAAACAGTCGCTTTTCTTCATACCAGGCTCTGATGATCTGGAATTCATGTTTGCCTTTAGAGCTGCACTATGGGCAAATGAGTCCAATTTCGTGCCGGCTTGCCCCTTGGGTAACTGCAAATGGCCTTCTTTCCAATCTGTTGAAATGTGCAGTAAATGTGAGGATGCTACCGCTGAAGCTCAGCTTCACGGATGCGAAACCAATGAATTATCCCCTGCGGAGGATACAACCGCCAATTGGAATGTGTCGTGTAATATATCCTTAGCAACCGGGAAATCGGCAGCAAGCCCGGTTGACTTTTCCAAGAACATACACAGGGGACGAAAAGAAATGCTTTTGAAGGTTCCCAAAGAAGTTGTCTGGCTAATTGATTCTCACAATGATGATGGATTGGACAATAAAGCTATAGACTCGCTGCCGAATAAAACCTACGTGGGTGTTGAAAACCCGCTTGCAGTATTTGGACATGCTGCTATCGCTCTGGACAGGGATAGCGGAATCGCGAGGCCTTCATTCGAGCACCCGGTGGAATCTCTTCATATCATTAATGTGACTAGGTGTGCACTATCATTCTGTTTGAAAAAATACAACATCTCGGTTGTAGATGGATTTCCTTCGATACAGGAGCTGGGGCTGGATTTCGGATCGTTCTACATACCACCAACGGATCAACTACCTTGGACAGATTTATGCTGGAAACCAAATTCGCAGCCGGCAGTCGATTGGAATGCGAAGCCGTACGCACAAAGCCCCAAAGGGGGTATAACGGACACAGATCATTTCCAATTTTGCGGTTTTATCGCAAAGGATTTTTCCAATAATCTGGAGATATCGGGATACAGTACAGCGATCTGGGATTTATCAACTGATGGATGGCTTCCTTATAGTGCCGAAAATCACTATGGGAGCCGACCAGAATTTCGCAAGACGGTAGACTCAGGGCTCGAAGCTATCATGAACAACGTGGCTTTATCACTTTCGAAATATGCTCGACAGGTTAGCAAAGCAACAGTTCACGGGACATCAGGAACACCAGAGTCCTATGTTGTTGTGAAATGGCCATGGCTTACACTCCCTGCTATCCTGATCACTCTTGGGGGTATTCTTCTTGTTTTCACTGCCCTCGGTAGTAGGCAGCGGAAGACAAGCCTCTGGAAATCCTCTGTCCTTCCATTCTTATATCATGGCCTGGAGGGAAGTCTCCTAAAAAGAAATGGAACCGAGTCGATGAGTCAAATGGATCGCGCTACGCAGGAAATCACGGTTAGGCTGGATCTCTCAGACATGGAAGATAGATCGATTCTTCGAGGAACAGCGAAGAAATCCTCCATCACTAAGCGGCGGAGGTGTGAGCGTCGTCATTCCATGTGAATTTCCTATTAAGTTCCTAGGTAGTATTCGCTCAGTCTAGAAGAAACTACAATAGCTAGTAGTACATCCTACGTGTTTCAATTTGACGTCCCGAGGTCTCACACTCCTTCATGGTATAGATATAGACCATTGTGTCATACACTATAGATAACTACTACTCGAACCAAGTTCTTATTTCTCAAAAAGTCAAGTACTACTACCTAGGTAGCACTTGAGTAAGCAGCCAGTCAATTCAATCTAATACATTTCCAATCGCTTGTCCTTGTCCACTTACTACAAGGAAACTTAACAACAATTGAAATTCCAAAAAAATAAAAAGCAAAAATAAAAACATACAACAGCAGGGATTCGCATGTGGTCACCCACCATACTACTAACCTGCCGGCGTGTGGCTTAAGTACGGCTGAGCGGACGGGAAGCCCTGTTCTCCACACCCTATGGTCGTATGTACTAGAATTTGCCGTGAAGAGGGTGATATACTCTACTGTTGAGTTACATAGGAAGAATTTTGAATCGACTAACTAT
Organism: Penicillium paxilli ATCC 26601; assembly: GCA_000347475.1. NCBI lineage: Eukaryota > Fungi > Ascomycota > Eurotiomycetes > Eurotiales > Aspergillaceae > Penicillium > Penicillium paxilli. The sequence continues at coordinate 112,845 of KB644799.1, forward strand.
ATCAGTCTCCTCAAAACATACATATCATAGCTTTGTGCAGACATGGTAGAACGCCCCTTCCCTTATACTACTACTATCTACTAACTGTCACTTAAACCCAGAGACTATCGAAGGCCTATCAAACTTGAATTCTAATCGGCTGACAATAATCAAAATCAATGAGAACTTCGGGCATACTATATTTTCTGAAGGGGTGGCACGATACTAGTAATGTGAGGATTTATATCGTACTACCTACTAGTACTAGTACAATTGCTTGGATCTGATAAGATATTTAATAGTGTACGAATACCCACCTGGATAGGTGGAACTTCAGAGTTTGATTTGCTGTGAATAGCAGGGTGGTGATAATCACGATGCAACACTTGTGAAGTCCTGTTGCTGAGCGATCCATATCTGTCCTGACACCCCACTACTGAGTAACTAGCTTACTGCTGTGTACTAATTGTTAGCAGTTCCCTTTCTATCCAAGCTTCACATAGGAATAATACAGAATAATACAATTCCCATGTATGGGATCCTACCCTAATGGGATCTGTTTGTTAGTGTCACATGATGGCCACTTAGGCTCACCAGGCACCTTCCCTTTATAATCTTCTCTAAGGTTCCTGTCTACAATAGTACTACTACTAGTGCCTTAGCTCTTCGCCTCTCTCAGCTTCCGCATCTCCGACCTGAATACATCCATTCAGTCACTTCATCATCCGTCCTGCGCCTTCACACACAATCTCCAAAGAGAGTCACTTCTGTCTGGAACATATCCCCCTTTATGTTGACCGAAAATCACTGTCTCAACCAAACAGTTCCAAAGGACTCAAACCGCAACATGAACAAAGATCCTTCAGGTAAGTTTCGAGACTAGGTCGGGAGAAGTCTTTGCTAAACTTGAATAATTTGCAGGTCGCGTTCCCGAAGAAAATGATGATTCCGGCCCCGGTTCCGTCTGCGAGATATATGAGCTCTATCGGGGTGCTCCTGATGCGGAGGGCGGCACTTCATGGACTCACGACAAGCCCTGTGATCTGGTTGCACCTGCGGAGAACTCAATTTCGAGCAAGTATGCATTGATTGTCCGAAAGGTCAAGTGCTACGATGGAAAGAAGAGCCTCAAAATTCATTCCATCGTCATACAAAGTGAACATTTGAAAAAGTTTCTCGTCAATGTCATGTCTGACTACCCCGGGCTCACCTTGTCCCTCAGTCGAGTCGAGTTTGAAGAGCTGTTCCGACCTTTCGTTCACCGATGGGAGCAATTCTGCGAGGCGATCAGGAGTGAAGAGCATCTGACAACTTTGAATCACGCCAAGTTGCTATTCGATGTCCCCGAGGAGGAGCTGAAGGATACAATTTCTCGAAAGCATGATCATATCCAAAACAACGTGATGACACATGACCTTCTATGGGCCCTCTTTGAGCCTGGTTCTTTCATATTGAGTGTTGTTTATGGTCATCAGCGAGCTTTCAGATTTCAATCGAGCACCGATGATCGCAACGGCAATTTTGCGATCGCAGCAACCTATGTCGACTGGGATGGATACAAATTCGGATACTCCACGATACATCTCCAGATAAAACGCTTTGAGGGGACATCGCCTATCATGGATTTGTCGGTATGTCCCCTTGTCTACCACAATGAATCAACACGCATCCGAGAAGACTTCGTTGCTCGTGGTAAGATCTGGGACGGGTACAAAGGTTGTCACTACAAACAGTATGACGGTCCTGCGAAAGGCCGTCATTGGCTTCCCGGAGTTGATACTAAGGTCAACATCCGCGGTAGAATCGTCATCGATACGGAGGCATATAATATCTCTGAGCCAGACAGTGAGACAATAGTTTCAGGCAACATACATGGAAGTCTTTCTGAAGATCAGCTACTTATTGCAACACAATTCTTAGGGGCTATGCCCTTAAAGAAAAGAACTGGCTGCGATTCTTCGTTGATAATGTGAAAGATATCACCTGGGACTCACAGGCTTTTGATTCTTTGGTTTTGCCTCACGCACAACAAGGCTTGAAGAAGCTCATCCTCGGGCTTACGCGCGCCCAGTCCAGCAACAGTGATGATTTTGACGACGTTATTCAGGGGAAGGGGAAGGTAGTGATCATGCTTCTCAGAGGTCCGCCTGGGGTCGGTAAGACCCTTACAGCAGAGAGTCTTGCAGAGGTGATGAAGGTGCCGCTCTACATTCTCAGCGCAGGCGATCTTGGCACACGCTCTTATGATGTTGAAGAGAAACTGAGAGATATCATGACCATAATTCCGAGATGGGGTGCCATCATGTTGCTGGACGAGGCTGCTGTCTTCATGGAGACTCGTGATAAAACCGACTTGAAAAGAAACGAGCTGGTCTGCATATTTTTGAGACTTCTGGAATACTATGAGGTACGAATATCTACACCCATAAGAGCATTAACTAACCGCATATCTCCAGGGGATTTTGTTTCTTACAACCAATCGCGCTGAGAATATCGACCCTGCCTTTGAACCACGTATCCACCTTTCAGCTCGCTATCCGGAGCTCACTCCAGAATCAAGACGCCAGATTTGGAGCCAGTTCCTTGCAAATAGCAATGTCGAACCATTCTCAGGCGCTGAACCTGATTCCGTTTCGAATCTGGAACTCAACGGCAGACAGATCAAAAATGTGCTGAAAATTGCACATCTGCTTTCACATGAGGAACAATGTGGATTGAAGTTTGAGCACGTGAGAGCCATTCTGAAGTTGAGAAATTATGGCTGTTCTTAAACGACGGAATACTGATTTGCTTCCACACGCAACACGGCATGCTGAAGGGAAATTGTTTACGGGTTTCAGTCGCTGGTGGAAATCGCCATGGAAAATTGAATATTTTCGGGTGGGAATAGTAACTTTTTCTAGAGAATTACTATTTGTTACTGCTGAGGTCTAGCTTAAAAAAAATATTATTATGCCGTTTCAAATCGAGACTTCCTAGGCCTGCACTTCCGCGATAGAGCTCTAGAGGCCAAGAAGATCTCATTATTCCTACCTGCACTATACTATAATATCCCCTTCCCGGCAGTGTCAAGCACATACGACCATAGGGTGTGGAGAACAGGGCTTCCCGTCCGCTCAGCCGTACTTAAGCCACACGCCGGCAGGTTAGTAGTATGGTGGGTGACCACATGCGAATCCCTGCTGTTGTATGTTTTTGTCTTTTTTTCTCCTTTCTTTTTTGATTTGTTGGGTTTAGTGAGTGCCCTTGCCGCCCTACTAATAATATTCAGCCATGCGCGTCGTCGGTTTGTTGCACCATCCTCCTTTAGCCATATTGCAGATGAGTAATAATACTATTCGAATTTATGATTATTAGAAGTCTATTTTTTAGATTTTAGAGTTAGCACAGTATATCAAAATACCTACGTTCACGATATATTACGAAATACCGTTCGAATTTACGATTACCGTCTGTCGCGCCTGGGAGCTTCCGGGTAGGCACAGGGATATCAATCTGCCTGACGGCCGTCTGACAGAAAGAAAATATTAGTCTTCGCATTAATTTACCTCAGAAGAAGGTAAAAGATGATTACATCTGTTTCCTCGGGTGGGATTTCCTTGTCATCGCGGTAGAGCCTCTTACCAAGTAAGCGCTGTTCCCAATACTCGATTGGATGCTTAGGGAGAGGATTGCCGGGTCGAAAGTCTTTTGGATTGACAGGGACTTGCTGTGATTCATCCGTTGAGGCTGATTGCTTGATGGGCTGACTATCCTCCATTGTTAATGACGAGGGCGAGTAAAAAACCTCCAGTGGAACTTGAAGGGAGATTGAACATTGGGAGCAGGTGTGGTGGCTACGGGGCTTTATGTATGCCGTGGGGCCACACTTCCAATGTCGCCACCTTTTGGGGGCGTTGACACTTGGACCTACTCTGTTGTATGTTTTCCCTCACCTTTTTGATTTGTTAAGTTTCTAATTGATTTTCTAATTTTATTTTCGAACGACCACTAAGCTCAATCAATTAAGAGGTTATGGAAGCAAAATCCTTGAGGTGTCCAACTCTTGTGATGGTGTGCAGAGAAGATCAGTACCTCACCGAGTCTGTAGTGTACTAGGTAGTTAGGTGCTACGCCCTCTTTCAATAAGGTTAAAAAAACTCACAGACTGCGTACCACAATACTAGCAAACACAGCATTATTCAGATCATACTGGTCTCTTGGAATCAAATAACTAGTATCCCATCCTTTTTCCCAATATTGCATGTGGAGGTGTCACCGCAGTACAACTTGAAGTACCCCTCGGGAGCAACCACATGTAGTGCGTAATAGCTACGATATCTGTTCCAACTTCTTTCTACTACCCTCAAGAGGTTCAAGTTTAAGAGAAGTTAACCCCGTCTACATGTTCCCAGGTGTCTATATAACTACTAATTATCCTAGGACAGACACCTCTTTTATCAAAAGCTATGTCTTCTAATTCCGATTCCGAGGTACCTCCTTTCAGAACGATGGAGGTCAAAACATTCCCGGGCAGCGCGGTTACCGAGATTCAGCTACAAGAAGCAGCAGCTCTGTTCAGTGATAAATACGGAATCTGGGGCAAAGAATCCAAGCGAGCAGGTAAAAAGTTACAGTTCCCATGTTGTATTTCGTACTGATTCCAATACATCCTTGCCACTGGCAGGTCAGCGCGTGGCTTTGTCGCCGGCCCGATTACGGGAACAAGGTCTACCCACAGCCGAAAGCAGTGTTTATGTAAGATCAAAAGTCAATGGGGCTCTTGCAGGACATGTCTTTGGTTGCAGGTGGCACTATAAAGGCTTACAGATATGCTGGATAACTCAAATGGTTGTACACAAAGACTTCCGCGACACGGGACTTGCAACCACAATGCTATGCATGATGAGACAGACCACCGATAATATCTATGGGATCATGAGTTCGCACCCTGCCGCTTGCCTCGCTACGGCGAGGGCTTTTGGAAAAGGCATAGAGAACATTTCGCTAGACCTTATTGCGTCCCATACCGATAAAATTCTCGAAAGCTCGCCCATCGCTTATATCCGCGATGCCAAACTACATGGCACCTTGTTCAATGATGAGAGTGCGATGGTCTCTGGAGTGAACACCGGATTCTTTGTCGATCATGATGAGCCTATGGCGGCTCTAAAAATGATCCAGAATGATTATAAGTGGCCCCTGGGAAATCTGGCAGAGGGCCACGAATTTCTGTTGCTCATAGCACATAGACACAATTCCCTCCAAATCTAGGCAGTGTGAAGTCCGATGCACGCTCATTTTAAACTTGTCATTTTGCTTTAATTTCCTGAATTAATTACGAATGCTGTCTGTCGCCTGGAGTTTTGCACTGAATTTGATTTGGATTCTTCCGCCTGGGCAACTGGGCATATTTTCAGGTTCTCGTAATTTCCCTTCCAAGGTTGGATGAGTCGAGCTTCAGGGGTCACATAGCTGAGCCATGAGATTGACATGGTGCACGTAGGGACTACTATAGGTGCCTTGATATCCGAGATCCTCCAGGTCGCATTGAGATTCACCATCGTTCCAATGCCTGTACGTGGCTGGGCGAACCTTTCGTCTGAACATGGACCAGTCTTTGATGATAGGTTTGAAATAATGCACCTGGATAGGAGTGCTCCTCTTTCATTTATCAATTTGCGTGACTACCAAGTTAGAATATCAATTGCAATTTTCCGCGAATGAGCCGCAGATCTCGAAGAGCACATATTGGAGGGTAGTTTCATCGACTCTACATGAGATTGAACTCTTCCCAGCTAGTTGCCTTGAGCCTGCTAATACGTCAAATGTGGGTGCCTTCTATGCTGTATTTTTGGTAAAAGTGAATTCCAAAAATCGGGATCTTGAGCAGTGAATGAAATTGCCTGAGGCTGGGACCCCAGTCACGGTCATTCCGACCAAGGGTTGGATAAAGGGATTCCCAATCTCCGATACTGCCAGGAGTCCCTCTATTTTGGTCTCAGATAATTTGCTTGTCGAAATCGGATTCGACACAGCTGGGTAAAGAGAATCGGTCTTTGTACCGGCAGGTCCAGCTGCTACCGCTGGCATTGATTCTCTTCACAAATTGTCACCTAGCGCTTTTGAAAAGCCATCACCTGCGGAACCTTCCGAATACCCTGTGGAGCCTTCAAAATGGCATGGCTTTGTACTTTTAACCCCCCAGCCCCAGCTCCGAAAGCTCGAATCACCTCATAATACCATCGTTTCAAGGATCAGAAAACCAGGTGATAACGTCTCACCTGGTTTGATACCCAAACGCTCACTACAGACTTCGAATTTGGGGTAGTATCCCGCTCCCCCATCGTTGCGCTCAAGGCGATCCAAAAAAGGCAATAGGAGGGAACGCTCCTCTAGATTCCAAGATTAACATGCCCAAAAAAGCTGATTTTGGGGCATGACAACCACATCCTAAAGCTCCTGGAGAAACATTCAGCACAAGATGAAACGGCTGTCAATTTTGCAGCGTCGCTCGGTGGGACCCGGAACTAATATTAGAATTATGCTATCAAGGAAGCCATGAGTATCTCCAAGCTCCTCCATCATGATCATGACCTACCGTGACATTGGCCGCACAGTAACTTTTGTTTACCGGTTAATCAAGCCGCCTTGATGTAATCGCACAGCAGTATATCGCCTTGGAGCTGGATTTGCCGACTCGCCAGAGTCCAATAGTGACCCTCGGGGATGGAAAGCCGGAGATCTCAGAAGGTACTCTAGGGAGGAAAGGAACACAGGAGAAAGAGAAGGAGCAACGGACGGTACTAGCAGTCCTGGCGAACCATGTCCTAACAGGGTAGGTCCACTGGTGCCTTGAGGAGTGCACATTGCCTTTCCACCTCTTCCATTTCTTCCTCTCCCAATGAACTCTTTACCTCTCCTACAATACTCATCCATACAGAGTAGTAAGAACTTCTTGATCTATTGTCGGGTGGCAGACTCTGCCACTCTAGTCAAAATCCCCCAACTAACCCACGAAGGACTCCCTACCCCAAACTCGAGATGGCAGCACCTGCAGAAATGGATCGTGAGACTCTATGTTCATGCAATTGAAGTACAATGCTAACAAACATACAGGCGGTCTTATTCACGGGCTACCAATCGACCCAATTACTTGGGAGCGCGAGTCGCACGAAACGGTCATCACCAAACCTCTACCGAACGTGCCTCATGGTCCAAGTCTACATCTTGGAGAACGTTCGGTGGGGGTCAAGTTGCATGACCTTTCGGGGTGGAACTCAGCAGCCAGGATCGGATCCCAATATGGTCACTGGCTTACTTCTAGAATAGTCTGGAAGCCTGAGCCCACCTCAGCGCTCGCAGCGACGGATTCGCCCTTGTGGGAGTTGCTCAACGTTCCAAACTGGGTCAAGTCTCGGTCCGCCGATATCTTAAAAGAAAGGAAAGCCTGGCAAGCATATCTTGACCATCTCGACAAGGATTCCTTTCGAGAACAGGGAAAGATCGAGTTTATAGGGTCTTTTACCTCTGTCCTAGAAGATCAATACCGCATGCAAGCATTGTCTAAAAACCCCGACCTGCAGAAGAAAAGCCGTACCAACGAGACAGACGTCACTGTAGAGAGGAGTGAATCCTGGTCTAGCAAATTGCAGGAGATTTCTTTTGACTGCCTGCAGACGAATGACACAGAGAGATTCACCGAGCTTATCGATTCATGCCTAGCACATGGTGTCGTCATAGACGACTTTGGGCTGCATAGAACGCCAGATGAGAGAGACCTCGATGAGTCTCTTGTTAGCTTTCTTTCTCTATTCCAGACCGGATTCTTCTCACCCCTCAAGTGGAGAAATGTACAAGAATTCTTTCAACTTGAAGCCGGACACGCAACCATACAGTCAAGAATCCACGGTGGGCTGATTACACCAGATGGAAGTTGTATCATCACCGTCGGAGTCAATGCGGTGGCCAACGATGAGATGGGACGAAAGGCCCTGCTCATGCAGCAGGGAATGGATCTACTAACCTGGATTTTTACTTATTCAGGATTCAAAGATGAGAGGAACATCTCTGAGCGGAGCCTGAGAAGATGCAAGAAACATGATATCGCGGGCATTCGGAACCGGTATGTCGCGCGCCTTACCACCATCGATCCCCC
>KB644800.1:0-52567 GCA_000347475.1 Penicillium paxilli ATCC 26601
TGGTGGCTCTATTATTATGATGATTAACTGTTCTGGCTGGTGACCTTCAACAATTGGAGTGGAGCCCCTTAGTTATTGGCTGATCGTTGGGCTCAACAAACGGCCTGCCACATTTGAGGCTTTTCATTGGCTGCTGAGAGTCAAGTGACGACGTGGTCCAGTGACGCTGTTTCATCAAGAGGCCCACCGCTTTTGGCAGAACTATAAATACGCCTCGCCGTTCACCGCCATCAGGTCCCGTGACATCGTTGCCATGCCCCGCCGCAGGGTGCCCCGGATGGGACGGCCGTCCACTACTCCCATTCAAGATCGCTTGTACAACATAAGAACACCACAAAAGGGCTGACTCTTTTCACAACAAGGCCACCCATTATACAGCAGACTTCCTTCTCTATGGCAGTGTCAAAAATAATGAAAGAATGCCTGCTAGACTCTAGAATTGACCCAACTTGAAATGTTTCGCATCACTATTGGGGACGAGGCACTGGAAGACTCGGAGGCACAATGAAGAAACATACTACAGATGGATGTTAGTCAGTGAATACAAATGAACACCCATTGAAAATTGAAAAAGTATCAAGGGTTAGGTGGAAAGGTACCTGCCTTAGGGTAGGTAGGTACCCATGCCTAGTACATGACCGAATCTCGATCTGGTTAGGTGTCTCAGGATTAGCGCATAGGCTTCTGTGTAGGGCTGAAGTGTTCAAGTTGACAACCACTATAGCACGATGGTAAAACCAAGCCCATTGAGTCTATATTGCATGCGCTAATCAGACGATTGGGGCCCTGTTCTTTAAAAATTAAGACCTAGCACAGATTTTGAGAGCACTTCAAATGATGAGAAACCCCCAACCTGGGCAATAACTCAGCATTCAATTCGATCTGGTTGCTATCCTGGCTCGTCCCATGGAGTTATAAGTGCAAGGATGCATCCTAACGGCGGCTCAATATTCACTTGATCTTCAAGTTTAATCGCAGTTGAAGAATCAATAAGGACGACTATGGCGACCGCAAATTGGAGTTTCACACATGAGTAGCTCCAGTGTTCAGACATACAACGCTTCCCGATTCCTTGGCATGTCAATTCTCAACGATGAGATCGCTAAAACCGACTAGAAAAAAGATTATTCAAAAACAAAAAACGGCTCTCTACTACCTAGGTACCACTCATAACGAAAAGAACTCACTCATTATCAGGTAAGCTGCCTCCTCGGACACACGGGCAACCCTTGTTTACAGCACCGTCCACATTCGCGAGACAAAAGAATGCAAGGGGATAAACCAACCACCTCGCCCGACCCAATCACGATGCCCTCTCTATGCCTCCATGCCTGTGTAGAAAGGAGAAACAACCCTACAAAATAACAGAGTAAGGAATCTCCAAGGAACGCGAAGGACCTCCTTCGTGACCCAGCGTGGCTTGAGTAGACCCGTGAACCCTAGAAACTCCTCCAATTTACCTCCCTCAACCGATCATCCTCAAGACGCCACTTTCTTCCAACGCCCAATAATCGAAAAAATTAACAACAAAGACCTACCTCGAACCCAATTATCCGTCAAAATGCGCGTTTCCGCTACTCTTATCGCTCTCGCTACCACCTTGGCCCTCGGCTCCGCCACCAAGATCAACATGAGCTGCAAGTTCGCAGCTGATAAAACAGGCATGGTTCAGACGCCATACTGCTGTCGTGACCTGCAACCTGCGATGAACAACCCCAAGGTCAACGAAGCCAGCGACTGTGCGTTTCAATCCATCAATTTATGATCCCCTCGGAGTCTATATGCTAACACCAAGATAGGCAAGGCGCTGACGCAGCCCCAGCTGTGTGAGGACCAGTCCCGACCTGCTTGCTGTTATGAAATTGTAAGTTTTGATTCGAGTTATCTTTGAGGAGCTCTGCTTGTAAGCATGGATTGGAAATACTCATGGTTGGTTTTACTATCACAGGGCCCCAAGAAGATTTGCACCTCCCATGTCGTTTTCCAGAATGCAGACGACGTCTAAAAGATGGTGACATCCATAGAATGGAGAAACAATTTGGCGTCAATCTTTTCAAGTTGTTTGCTGGGAATGGGGGTCTTAACCCTGGGCCACGATACATTGTTCAATGTCAATAACTTTCGCTGAATAGCACCGATATCGGAAATATACTCAATTTCGTATAGTAACAACCAATTTCCAAACTACACTAGTGTACTACTAGTTAGTACGCACTACAATTGTAGTAGGACAAGGACGCCATATGATACTAATTAGTATTTTACCACCCGAATTATTACTCGTACTATTTGTAAACTATTCCACTGGAGGTTCAAGTGTTGGTAGTACTGGTCATATTTCATTATCTGGCTAATCGTCACAAAAGCCACCGCTGAATGATAGAAATGCTGAAATGTAACAAGAAAAAACGCCACAGATGCCAGGAAATACTATGTACAGTTTCCTCATGCTTAATGATAATTATTTTGAATGAATGCTTAGACAGATTCCACGTCCAGCATTCGCTCGGTGTTCCTCCGGAATAACTTCTCAGCCAGCCCAGGCTCATGAGCACAGAGATCTAAGCACCACTCTGTAAATGGGCTAATATCCACACCAGTAAAGCGAGTATGCGGCCAGTCGGTAGCGTAGATGACTCGATCGGGAGCGGCAGACAGGAATTCACGGGCCATGGCCTTTAGGTCACGCATCCCGGAATCTTTGGTCAATCGGTAAGGGGCGGAGACCTTGATGTAGGTGTCCCCTGAGCGAATCAGGGAGATCAATGAGCTGAATCCGGGGAGTGTGTATGGATCAAAGGGCGAGTTATCCTTGCACCATGATATGGATGATAGTTCAGGGCTGCCAAAGTGGTCGATGCAGACGGTGACGCCTAGACGTGGTACAATGGGTTCGAGCATGGGAATCATCTTGAGGGGTACGTATACCTCAATCATCCAGTTACGGGGACGGGCGATTTCTGCGTGTCGTAGTAGGGTTTCTTCCAACTCGCTCTGTTCCATGACTTTGCCAACTGATTGAAGGTTGACTCGTAGACCCCGCACACCAAGGGTATGCCATTCGTCGAGTGTCTCTTGGTCAATGGTATTAGGGTCAACTACCACAACACCACGACCTCGAGAGGGGCCTAGTTTGGCCAGGGCAGCCAACATGCATGAGTTGTCGGTGCCGTAGATAGAAGGTTGCACAAAGACGAGGTTCTCGACTCCGAGAGTAGACTCGAAACTCAGAGCATCTTCCAAGGTATGAATAGATGGCTGGTATACAGCAGTTTTGCAGATAGGAAATCGTTCTGGCTCCACGACATGCATGTGGCTATCCCATGATTGCAGAGGAACTCTCTGTTTAACGGGCAATTTGACAGGCGCGGCACCATGGGACGCACGACGATCAAATCTAGTCGAAGGAACTCCAGTGAGAGAGATCCGTGGAGGACTCCCCAGTGTTTGAGAATGGGGCTGAGTGGAAGTAAGCATATTGTAAACAAAGAGTGATATCACGCATGCAAAAAAGAGATTCAAATGCCAGAGAGAAGATGGAAAGAAGAATGAATTGAATCTTCTGACAACCACACTTACCGACGACCAGGCTCTGATACTGGGGCTCAATCTCAAGGCAGTTCTAACCGGCATCATGCCGTCTCAGTGTGAGGGATCGGTCAACGTCCGCGCAGAGGATCTAAGGAGCCTTCAAAGCAAGGAAACGCAGTCATCTAAAAAAATAAATAATAATAGAAAAAATTCTGCCGTGTGCCGTTGTCCAACACGGTACGGGCATCAGATCTGACCCACACCAAGTTTGGATTTACCAATTTATCCAGGAAAACGTGGGATGAAAGATGATGTTGTCAAGGAGAAGGATTACGGAAGTCGTCCGGGTAGCCGAGCTGGCAGGGCCTTTATCCACCCCGGCGATTGCGCGAAATCCGTAGCATATTCCAGGAATCCCGGGCCAGAACTTGCTATCCACCGGCTAAAACAATGAACACCACAGCAGATAAGGAGATCAAAAGGGGACGGAAGGGGGGGCAGGGGCGTGTCGAGCGGAGTCTTTGGCGAGAACCACCCAGCCAAAGTGGAGGTTGTATTGTAACAGCGGAGCGATCCGATGAAGAAGTATGGAGTCGCCCGGACATATAGTACTACTGCGTATTATGCAGAGTATAAAATATCAGGGGTGCACGAGGCACCTGCGAACGCCTGAGATGATGAAGTAGTCCGCTGCAGCCAAGGACTAAAGTAGGGCATGGGCCGGGGAAACTTGGCTAAGAGGAATCAGGAGTGCATGAAAAGTTATGTGTACGGGTAAGAGAACCAAGGTGGAGAGGGGGCAACAGTGTCGGAGGTTGACCGAGCCCATTTTGCCCCTATGAGAGGAGAGAATAGAAGAGGGGGAGGAGGGGAAGATGGCAAAGAGGAGAAAGGAGAAAAGAGAAGAGAGTTTAGTAGTTTGCATCCTAAGGAGAGTAGTGACTGTGACATTATACTGTAGTAGTGGTTGTTGAGAAGGAAGGTCCAATTCAAGTACTTCGTACCCTAGTAAGGCTAAAGGCTAAAGGCTAAAGGCTAGACACTAAAGACCAAGACTAGGAAGGAGCACGGGATGCCGAGAGCTCCTTCCTCGCTGATTCTTTTTTTCCCATCCTTCCTTCCTCTTCAAAACCACTCAGCCTCCACTCCCCCATCGCTCCTTCCGCAACCCACTCCCTTGCCGCTTTCCTTGATTTTTTTTATTTTATCTTTTTTCTCTCCGGCCCCCCTTTTTTCCCCAGATTCTTTCTCTCTTTATCCACTTTTGTGTGATTCGTGAGATCTCAAAAGGGCTTCCTAATCTATTCATTCCGATCTTGTGATTGTGAGTGTGAGAGACTCCACGATCATGCAATGGTTGGATCCAGCCCGCTGGACTACTAGTCCATACTATGCCATGGTGGTCCTGGTGATTGCCTGTGGCGGTATTCCTAAAGGTTAGTTCATTTGATATCTCACATGATAGCTCCCTCTTGCTCTCTCTCTCTCTCTCTCTCTCTCTCTCTCTCTCTCTGGCCTCAAATCGACACGGAACGGATCGCAGATCCTAGATCCTGCGCGATCATGCATGTCATATTTGGTGCTCAACGCCACCCTATCCTTTCCCCCGCCCCCTGCCCTCAAAGCTCAAAAATAAATACTGGAGGGGCAGAGAGAGGGGGAGATGGCGTGTGATATGGAAAAGAAAAAGAAAAAGAAAAGAAATAAGCTTATCTCTGACTGATTGCTATAGGTTATGACGAGGGTGGCTTCAGTGCGAGCGTCAAGCTCGAGTCCTTCATGATCGACTTCAATCTCGTCAAATCACACTGGACCAACGACGCGACCGGACTGGCCAACCGCAGTGCTAACATCACCTCATTCAACGTGTTGGGGGCCGCGTTCGGCGCGCTCGCTGGTCTCTATCTGAATGACCGACTTGGCCGTTTGTGGTCTTGGCGATTTGCTGTGATCGTATGGGCGATCGGCACACTCATCCAGGTGTTCTCGACTGGAATTTATGGCCTGCTACTTTTTGCCCGAATCTTCGCCGGGTTGGGCGCAGGTCTGTTGACAGTCACCTCCCCATTGTACCTGTCCGAAGTCGCACCTAAGGCGACACGAGGTCTCGCTGTCAGTTTATACATGGTTGTCCTGCTACTGGTTCTCGCCATGGGTATGTCTCTACCTTCCCCTTCACATCGGAATAGAACGAAATTAAACTAATCTGGGGTTCGCGCTAGGATTCTTCATCAATTACGGCGCCAATCTCCACATGGCCGCCACACGTACCCAATATCGCCTAGTTCAAGCCATCCCTCTCATTCCCACTGGTATCGCCTTCTTCCTCTCCTGGCTGTGCCCGGAGACCCCTCGTTACCTCGCCTCGAAACAGCGACATGAAGAAGCAAAGGAGGTCTTGGCTCGCCTCCGCGGCAAATCCGTCGACGATAAGAGTGTTATCGCCGAATTTGAGGAGATCGATAGCCAGGCACGCGAGAGGGCCGACCTGCAATCCCTGTCGCATTGGGCGGCATTCAAAGAATCGCAGACCAACCCCAACTACCGTCAACGATTCTGGCTTCTTATCGCAATGCACACAATTGCCCAGTGGACCGGCGGCAACGGTATCACCTACTATGTCACCACAATCTTCGAATACGCCGGTGTCACTGGCTCCAACCAATCCCTCATTTCCTCTGGTGCATACGGTATCGTCAAGCTGGTATTTACTATGGCCTTCACCTGGGGCTTGATCGATCTCTTCGGTCGCCGCCGTTGCACAATCACTGGGCTGTCCCTACAGCTCGCAGCCCACATTTACATGGGCGCCTACATGGGATTGCAGCCTGGTTCTGCCGATAATAAATCCGCTTCTGATGCTGCCATTGCCTCTGTCTTTATTTATGCCGTCGGCTGGTCGATCGGCCTTTGCACAGTTCCTTATCTTTACGGCACAGAAATTTTCCCCACTCACATTCGCAACGTCTGCTATGCCATCAGTATGGTCCTTCACTGGTTCTTCCAGTTCGCCGTTGTCCGAGTGACTCCTAATATGTTCGCCAATCTCCATGTGTGGGGTGCTTATCTCTTCTGGGCCCTCATCTGTACCATCGGAATCATTGTTCTTGGTATTTGGATGCCCGAGACCAAGGGTGTCCCCATCGAGCAGATGGACGAACTATTTGAAGGCCCTTGGTATCTTCGCTGGAAGGCAAAGGTTCAGCCCCGTGATGACTCCTCCGAGTCGGCTGATACTTTGGCCTCGCGGGATGGCGACCAGAAGATGTTCCGTGAGCGTGATGCTAAGGCAGTTCAGGAAAACTAAAAGGAGAGCGCCGCGGACAGTTTTTGGCTCCTCCATTTGAATCATCTTTTGGATCCTAATACCCCATTCTTTACGGATACCCTCTTTTTGACACTCTTTTTTGCATCGTCATCAACACAACCTCTTCACATACAGCTCGTCTTTTTTTATATTCTCTGACGATGCCCTGGTATATAATCCCATACATAACCTTCCCAGATTCTTGTCTTGTATTATTTTGTTTCGCCATATACAGTTTCAACAAAAGTCAGGACATCATACAACCCTACATACTAGTATAATTGCATTTGTGCTGGACTTGGGTTCCAGAATTTGAACCAATCAATCAAATTGGATATTCATTCTCAATCTCAATCTCAATATTTTCTCTCTCTCTCCCCGACTCTTACAAAGCTTTCCCAATTTAGAACCAGTGTAGATATGACAGGTACACTAGTGTTGCCGGTGGTGCCGTGTGGATACCATCATATGATATTGTGGATTTCGGGAATAAACCCAAGTCCACGGGTGCCAGTGCCAGTGCTTCGGATTCCGAAGACCCACCTGAGCAGTGACAAGTTCTTTAATTTCAACCTTGACCCACGGACAGAAGGTTCTTCTCGAATCGAGACTCTACAGGGTGCGATGGTGTTATAATGTAGTGTCCCGCGTAGTGGTGCTTACAAACTCAACACATGGGATGCTCCCAATGATATTGGGAATCATCAACATCAAGTGACAGAGAAATCAGGAATAAGAGAACCAAAAGAAAAAAAAAAAAAAAAAAAAAAACTCTATTTTAATGCTTTTCATTCTAACCCTGGCCCGGCCAATTCGTTTCAAATGAGGCCATGTTAGTCGTGATGGGTTGGGCATATGAGAATGCCTCGAAGACCTCGGGCGTTATCTCGTACGACCCGGGATCATCAACCGTCATTACAGCGTTGGGCATGCCGCCTAATAGATGCGTTGCTGGCATTTGAGGCATCTCGCCCATCTGTGATAGGTCGAAGCCTGATGCGGCTTGTTGCTGGAAGGGATTAAACCCAGGCATCATGGCGGGTGGTGTATTTGATGCCGTTGTGCTCGGTTGCGTACCCATTGCGCGACTTTGTTGTCGTTGGTGTGGGTGTTGCTGTTGGCCCGGAGAAACATGGCGGGAAGGATTACTTCCGACTGAGGGTGATTGACTCGAGTGGGTTCTGGGGGGAGGTGGAGGTTGTTGTGGCTGTTGTTGTGGTTGGGATGTGGGTTGTTTGGTGGGGTCGGTAGGTGCGGAAGGTGTGATGCCGATGTCGATTTGAAGTTTTTGGATCTCCATGTAAACGAGGTCGAGGGCTGTTGTGATGACTGGGTTCGAGACCTTGACGCGTTCCAGGGCGAAGATGCAGAACTTCAGTTTATCGAGTGTGCCTGGGGCTGCATACTTTAGGGCTTGTATCTCGAGTAAGAAGATTGAGGCTGCTGTGTAGATGCTGTATGCGAGGGACAGGACGACGTGATTATCGCCGAATGTTCTGCGGAAGAGGTCGAACAGGGATAAGATGGTTGTTGCGGACGACATGCACTGGACGAGGTGACTCGTGTCGTATGGTTCTTGGCGAGTCTTCAATAGACCGCGGGAGCACAAAATTGGACGATGAAGCAGGATATTGACAGTATGGTAAAGACAGCTAAGAAGATGTCAGATTAGCACGCGGTGCCAAGGAGCTTGGTATAGAGGACAGAACATACTTTAGAGTCATTATGTGGCTTGGAGGACAATAAGGAGGTAATTCGGTTGCCACCAATTTCAAATAGTCAGGAAGGTCCTCCCACCATTCGGCCAGGTTCCTAGACTGCTCTTGTACGCAGTCAAAGAATTCTGCTTCAGTGTTTTGTCGCATGGGGTCGTATATATGGATTAATATTTGATTGAGTATTTCCGCAAGCCCACACATCTTCATGAAGCATGAGGTTGAATGTGCTTGGGTCGGCGGGTAATGTGCCCCATCGGGGAAGTTCACGCCATGCGGGGTCCAGATTTCAATTTCAGATGTATCGTCCACTGAAAAAGCCGTCAGTATAGTACCAAGTAGTAGTCATAGTCTAAACTCAAACTCACGAATCATGCGTGGTGGGCTGACGCGAGAGTGCTGCATCGTCGGTGCCCGCCCGAAGTATAGCGAAACAACTTTATCCCAGAAATAACAGCTCCAAAATAGTCGGTTGCGGATTTCGATATCCTCGTCGCTGAGCTGTACAGCTCCGGGGTATTTGCGACTGTCGATCGAAATGCCTAGATCATCGAGTAAACGGAAGGCCATGCCGCTGTAGAGCCAAGCCTGCGTTCTGTTGCCGCGACCGCATTCTTGGGCACTGAGAAGAAGTAGTGTTTGGATTGTTGGGATGCCCGCATAGCCAACTTTGAGCGAGTCATGAAGTCCCGACACCGCACGCTGGTAGAACTGCGCGCCCCCATCGAAGGAGTCCAGTAATGGACCAATTTGTGGCTCGGCTTTACACCATCGTACTGAGTGAGAAAGCAGGGCGTTCATTAGGATATCTGAGTAGTAGGGTCCATGGATTTTCATATCACCTATTCATACAGTTAACATCATCCCTGACAGGCGTCATGAAGAACTCCCTAAAGGGCGATGGAAGAGAAAAAGAAACGAAGAACATACGTGTAAAGGCTGGGCGATAGACAAAGTTGAATAGTGGCTGAATCCAGCACCAATGAGAATCAAGAAGATATTGGAAAGGCTCCTGCACGTCATCAGTCTCACATTCAACCCGAAAGCTTCAGTATGATATGTCGATATCTCACCGGCATTGCAGCCATCTGCTCAAAGGCCCGTTCCCGCCATGCACTGTTGATCAGTCGCTCCTTACGGGCCTCGATCTCCTGGGAGAAATGTGACGTCGACGCAGTCTCATTAACCACCCCGCTGGGCAGCTGAAACAAACTCGTGGGGCCATGGAAGGAGATGCGACCATCATTCTCGACATTGAGGCCTTCAAAATCCCTGGCGAGATCCTGCTGATCGTCGTTCTCCGTCTTGATTCGGCGTCCGGCGCTGGAACT
Organism: Penicillium paxilli ATCC 26601; assembly: GCA_000347475.1. Lineage (NCBI taxonomy): Eukaryota > Fungi > Ascomycota > Eurotiomycetes > Eurotiales > Aspergillaceae > Penicillium > Penicillium paxilli. The sequence goes on from KB644800.1 coordinate 9,885, forward strand.
AGACTCCGCCACAGAAGCGGGCGAGCTCACCTTGCGCGCATCCACGTCGGCCTGCTGTTTTGCCAGGGCATCTTCTAATTGAGCAACTCGAGTCTCGAGTTGCTTGGTATATGATAAGGTGGGAGCTCTGTTGGGGCGCCAAACAAAAGTGGGGGGAAAGAAAGGATAAATCAGCCACCGAAACTTCGCAGAGAGAGGGAGACCACGCCCAACAGGGCATTTTGCCCCCCCCCAACGTAACAAGAAGAAGCACTCACAAGCTATACACACACACTTCACCTCGAGCTGCGCATCGCGAACATGACGGACTAGCTCCGTTGCATTTGACCTGTCAGGATTTATGTCAGTCGTCATCAGCTCATAGCCAGAGCTCCTCCTAGCTTGGCCCTATAGGGAATCATCTCGGAATCTGGCCGATTCTCCGCTCACCTTACGCTTGCGACAAGCTTCGCACGAGAATGCAGATTTCCGCGGCAGAGCGGACTTGCCAGGCACATCGGCCATGCCTGTACCCTCGACCACCATTGCACATTCACGGGTCGCAATGAAGACACGCGGCCCCCATTGGAAAGGGGAGACGAATTGAAGGGGGGGATTTGGGAAGGGAGAAGAGGGAGAAGGTCGAAATTTCGGGGGGAGCGGGCACAAACGTGGGGCTTTGAACAATCGCGGGGTGCCCTTCAACACTTTCTTCCTTTTTTTCTTTGCTCTTCTTTTTTTTCCCTTGTTTTGCTTTTTTCTTAATTTTTTAAAATTTCACGGTGGATCAGTGAAAATCCCTCAATAGACAAGAAGGGGGGAGGGAAGAGAAGCTAACTCGTAGGAGTAAGTGCAAAGAGTTAAAGATGATTGACGTCGGATCAAGCCGGTCCGGTTTGGTCTATCGGATCGACGAGTACAACATATGAGGTAAGGTAAGGTACCTTAAGATATTATGGTACTAGGAAGTAGTAGAGTACAATAGACTAAATATTACACTAGTTCAGTAGTTAATTAATAGTCACTACTTTATTATCGCTGGTAGTATACTGTCGTAGATCATACAGAGTACTCCGTACTCTACTTCAACTTCTTCTCCCCTCCCCTCTACGGAGTAAAGTGTCTCAAATTGCCTTTCTTGAATGGGGCAAAGGATCCGCGAGGAAATCTTGACGACTCGCAGCGGCCAATGACGCGGTGGCCAGTCGTCTGGGACCCTCATTGAATGCGGCGATTTTCCTTCTCTTTTCGTGGGAATGCGGGCCTCTCGTTGGTTAGACCCTCACGATATGCGGATCCACTTTCTTCTAGCGGAATGTATCTAGACCTGAACAGGGATTCTATGGTGTGATCGATCGAGATTGATAATCAAATGTGGTTCATGCATACAGATGTGGTATTTTTAAGCGCGATCTATACAGAGTATACAGAGGTACAATATGGTCAATATGGTTTGCAAAAAAGGACTTCAAGGATAATAGAAATGGGTAAAAAGAGAATGAAAATGGAGATTCAGGGTCTCTCAACCTTATTTCTTGCCCTTCCCTTTGCCTTTTCCCTTGCCCTTATTATCCTTACCCTTGCCATTTGTCTTGGGCCCATCTCGCTCGGCCTTGCCCTTCTTCCATCCAATGTTTCCCTCGTGACGCATCTTCGCATCATCTAATCGCTTCTTGTCCTTGTTGCTGAGTTTGACCTTGTCCTTCTTTGATGAAACATCAGGGGGTCCGTTCAGTTCCGCACGTCCCAACTTCTTGGCAGCTCGTTTCTCCGTCTCCGTCTCGAACCAAGTACGCTTGGGTCGCGACATGATCTCCGAACCATGCTTCATAAGGTTCTCACTCTTGGTGACTTGCATATCTGCTTGAGCCAACTGCTTCTCGAGCTTCTCCTCCTGAAGAACCTCCTCCACCTCGTCGGCGAGATCAGTGGCCTTCTGAGCCCAGTCGTCCGCAATCGCCATTTCGACGACACGGCTGACAATCTTAGCTCCTTGCGCCTTTCCGGCCTTCACGGCAGCCTTAACAACCTTACGATCGGGCTCAGCCGCGATCGTGCAAGCACGACCGGATCGACCAGCACGGGCGGTACGACCAACACGATGCAGGTAGATCTCGTGGCTCTGTGGGGCTTCGTAGTTGATGACAGTCTCCACACCCTTGATATCCAGACCACGAGAAGCCAGATCCGTAGCCAGAAGGAAAGCAACCTTTCCATCACGGAAGTTTTCGACACTTTTGATACGCTGCACATTCAAAATTAGTATACGTGCCTTGAATAAGAAAAGTAGAAGTGTTTTAAAATCATACCTGTTCTTGGCTCATGCTACCATGAAGCTCGGCGGCCTTCAAGCCTAGAAGTCCGAAGATAATTCGCACCCGGTGGGCCTCCTTCTTTTGTCGGAAGAAAATGATAACTCGTCCAGTGTAGAGTTCCTTGCACAGATGCAGGAGATAACCCAGTCGCTTGTCCTCACGGCCAGGGCGTAGACGAACGAATTCTTGGGTCAGTGTCACGGCGGTTTGCTTCTTTGCGTCAACTTGCAGACGCATGGGACGGTTCAGTCCAACACGAATCAGCTTGTCGACGGTGTCGGTCATGGTGGCGGAGAACAGCATAGTCTGTCGTGACTTGGGGATAGTAGTGAGAATCTCATTCAACTCATCGGCGAAACCATCCTCCAGCATACGATCGGCTTCATCAAGAACCAGAATCTCCAGGGTATCAACAGTAAAACTAGGGGAGTTGCGCATGTGGTCGATGAAACGACCGGGGGTAGCGATGATAACATCGGGGCGCTTCTTCAGGATGTTTTCCTGCTCGCGCAGACTGAAACCACCAACAAGTTGACAGAATGTGATATCGGTGAATGTAGCAAGCTTGACAGCAACATTGTAACATTGAACTGCCAACTCACGAGTAGGCATCAAAATGGCAACGCGACTCGTCGGGGTCTTGCGAGGACGGAAAAGTAGACGTTCAAGAATGGGAACAATGAAAGCACCAGTCTTTCCTGAACCTGTCACGGCACTACCGACAATATCCTTGCCTAGAAGGGCCACCGGGATAGTCTTTCTCTGAATAGGAGTGGGGTCTGTGAAGCCAACAGACGCCAGACCGCGTAGAATTGGACGAGAGAGGTTGAAGTCTTGGAAGGTACTCTTTGCGGCCGCGGCAGCGGTCTTCTCATCGGTCTTTTCTTCGGGAGCGAAGAAAGCCTTGCGCTTCTCTTGCTCTTCCTCATCCACCTCACTTTCGACATCGGATTGCTCGTTGTCGAAGCCTCTGTCGTCAGGGTGACCAACGGGTGTAGCAACAGAGTCGTTATCGGAAGCAGCATCGTCATCGGAGTCTTCAGCATCGTCGTTGTCGTCGTCGCTGTCTTCGGGGCCAGAGCCGGGTTCTGGGCCTTCAGCTTCGCTTTCTTCCTCTTCACCATCGACACCCATACCGAATCCATCTTCGGCCATAAGTTCGTCGTCCTTGAAGTCAACGTCCATACCACCCTCAAGATCCTCATCGTCGGAGCCTTCCTCACTCTCGTCTTTTTGAGCGGCGGCCTTCTTTTGCTTCTTCGCAGCAGCGGCCTCCTTCTTGGCGTTTCGGCGTGAAATAATGTCGTCAATGTCCACTGCCTTCTTATCACCACCATTTTGTTTGCTCTCGTCCAAGCCCCAGCCATCGAATCCTTCTGTCACGCCGCGGTTGGCAACGCCACCAACATCGAACTCGAATTCGGGGTTCAGAGCACCATCGTCATCGCCAGCACCCATTCCATCATCCTCCTCCTCTTCCTCCTCCTCTTCAGATTCAGGTTCGGGTTCAACGGCCTTGCCCTTCTTGCCCTTCACATTCTTGGCCTGTTGTTTTTGCTTCTTATTCTTGTCCTTAGCTGAGTCGGTCTCGCGTTTGCGCTTCTTGTTGTCATTCAAGGATTGCTTTTCAGATTCCTCGACATCGTCCTCATCGTCGAAACGGGGGATATCTTCGTCGTCGGAGAGCGTCAGGACGAAATCGTCGTCCTTGGGCGCGCTCCGCTTTGTCGAGTTAGGAGCCATAATGGATGTGATGGTGGATGATCAGATCCCAATTTCCGTAGAAGTGCGCCTCCGAAACCCTTCTATGGCGAAATTGAGCAAATCTCAATTTCTAATAAACCTGCGCAAACCGTCGAGAGAAATATTGATTAACATGCAGAAAAAAAAAGTTCCCAAGGCGGTCGGGGCGGTAGCAATTGATGACATAAGCATTGATCGCGGTCACAGCGGGCATCTCATTCCCCGATGGACGTTAGTTATAACATCCACTTTTTGTTTTGCTTCAATGAGAATAATACATACGACGGAAGAAATATTTTTGATTTAGTACCAACAAAAAATATACATTATACTATTTCGAACGGAACGATCACCTATTGCACGTGTGCCCTGTCACTAGCTTTCACCATCAACGGTCCCTTAAGGTCACTAATACCCACGCTAACCTGTTCAGGGAGCTTGCCATAGAATACTCCATCCTCAACGCCTTGCTGTTCTTTTTCATCGGCCAATTGGAACGAAAATCGTGCTAAGAGAGTAGCAGTCGTCTTATAAATAACCGTTAGCGCGAGTGATTTGCCAATACATTGTCGCCCACCAGCTCCAAAGTGCATGAGCAGCTTTCCCAACTCATCGTTCGCCCCGTCCTCCCACCTCGAGGGGCGAAAACAGTTATGATCGGGCCCCCAGACACTTGGGTTATGGTGAAATGCGTGGTTGCATATTGCAATAGAGGTCTGATTTCAAGTACTGTTAACAGCATGCTAAATATGACTGTTAGGGTTGATTTCAACTTACACCCGCTGGCAACAAGTTCCCATCCAAGACAACTCCCTCGCTTTGTGTTACCCTTCTGGCTAATGGCATGGTAAAGGCTGGGGATATGCGGATTGAAGATGATCTTATGAACATGGCTCTTTGAAATAAGTGAATTTGAATAGGTGTCATTAGAACCACGCTTGTAGCGGATGTTAATGAGACTAGAGGGATCGTTGATTTTTCATTGGGGCACTTCCGAATTCGAATATCTCATAGCCTTGGTTGGAGAGGAGTTATTAAGAACTGCACATGTGCATCTTATCATACCCTCGCGGAGGGTAGGCCACCCTGTTTGAGAGCTCATTATTTGGAGGAACTCCTTCCATAAACGCTCGGGGCTTCCTTGATTTGATAGTATCCCAACACCCGTGACATGAATATGGATATCAGACCCAGTTTGAACCCAACGCTCTCGGAGGCTTGGATCATGACACTGGTCAATCCTAAGGAGTGTTGCGGGGGGATTGGCTGGAGATGTTTCGCTATGTGCATCAACCCCTGCGTATTGGATGCGTGTAAAGGACCATAGATATGAAAAAGCAATGAGTAAAGAGAAGGAATGGTAGCAGGGAGTGATAGGCGTGAACCGTATTTCACAGATGAGTGCCCCTGCATGTACGACGCATTCTCGTGAAAGTGCCGGATTATCGCGCATCCAACTGACTAGGTAAGATTCTGCGGCCGTCATCTCTTCTTCCGAAGCATACCATCCTGAAGAGGCATAAAGCTGTTTCCGTGGAACATGCCTTAGAATACCAAGCAGGTGGTAAAACGTGTTTCTGTAATCTCGATCGCCAGAGTATGAGGAGAACGGCTCTGGGGCCAGGAGGTGATATTTCCAATCTAGCCTCCTGTAAGATATCAAGGGTGGCAAAGCGCTCGAAGACTGCCTTTGATTCTCGGCATTGAAGTCGGAAAGGGCGCAAGACCGGGATGTGCTTACGGCTCGACTTTCTTCCACAAATAGTACAACGAGTAGAACAAGCTTATTGAAAGGTGACAATTGCTGCAATACGCCACTCGACGCCCAGTTCATGCAAAATATCTCGTTTAGACTCATTGGCTCCACTTGGCCTGAAAATTTATTAGCAATTAATCAAGCGAGACTTCAAGATGGGGGGATTGGGATTCACCATTCAGAGCATCAGAAAGACTACCCCATTGATGTTCGTTGCGCACTTTCCACAAGAGATCGGACGAAGGAAGCTTTTGCTCGTAATCCCCTGCAGTGAAAGAAACGTCGATCCCCAAGAAGATAAATAAAAAGCAATCGACAACTAGAAAGAATAAGATCAATTTTCATGAAGCCGTGTAGCGATTATTTGACAAGTAAGTTCGAGAAAACAGTAAAAATCAGGAATCAACTTACTAGCAAAGCAGTATGTAAGTCTTCTTCCCGACTCACGAAGGATCCAAGATTGCCACTGATTTTGAGATTGAACATTGTTCATCTCTGTAGACAAAAGGGAATCTTTCTTTGTAGATGATGGGACAAACCGCCGCATCAGGGTCGCTAGCCAGACTCTATGAACTGGAAGATTAATGACATTATCTTTGAACCCTGAGCACATCAGGTTTATGACCAGAAGCAAGGTGCACTGTGCCAAGGTCATTGTGTCATATTTCCGTGATTTCATGGCCTATGGGTCGGTTAGTCAATTCAAAGTCAAAGCAAAACAGAAACATGCCCATGATAACCTGCAACATACATCAATTGGGATAGCGAGTCTTAGTAGCTCTGTAAGCATCGAGAGATACTCATATCGTTTAGAAGACCGAGTATATTGACATCCGACAGACGCCACCGCCAAAGTGAGGATCCAGGGCGTATCAATCTGCTCTAATAAAGATGGGTGAATGAACGGTAGCTGCTCATCAAAATACTCGTAATAGAGTTGAATAAAGGAATTGAAAACAGAAACGTGCGGGAAGGGAAATGCCTTGAAGCGAGGATCCGTCTGTTGGGCGTAGAATGCAAGAATAGCTCGGTATGAATCATCCAGATCTGTTTTTATGTGACAAAAGTTCTCCGCCATGGCTATATCATCATCTGATGGCTGTACAGCGTGTAAATTGCTTGGAGTCGATGTTCCTGGCAGACCTTGACGCTGCTCTCGCTGTTGACTAGGCGAAGAAGCTCCCCTTCTCGGTGTGGAAAGCTCTTCTGTGCGCAAAAAACCTCCATTGTTTTGTGAAATATCGGTACCTGGGGTCAATGGTAGTGGAAAGTAGTCCAATTGGGGTGTTGATTCCAGCCCCGGATATTGAAGCCCTGGGAAGCTTTCAGGAAAGAAAGAGGTGTAGTCGAGCGTCCAGGGAAACTCAGCGTACATATTCAGACCTAAGGAGGCGTTTCCGATAGCTGTAAAGTTGACCTGGTCATGCTGCAATTGATGAGGAGTACTCGTGTTTAATTGGAAATTTGATTGACCAGGCCGTAATTGTGCTGGCGATGAGATGGTTTCATCTTCTTGGACGACACTGGTGGCTGGTATATCAGAGTCTGAGTCGTGCGTTTGATTCTGCCAATCTGATGAACGAGTCGATCGACCAGATATTCGATTGCGGCTTCGTTGAAGACAATTGCGGCCTCTGTTTTGGCACCGGTCACAAGGGCTCCCGCCATTGCATTTCACCTTATCTTTGGAGCAGCCCTGGCAAGCACCAGTGCCTCTCGAGCGAACAATAAGCCCTTGAGCCTCAGCACCATGAGTCACAGCATGGCGAGATAGTGTATCCCTGCAATATAACCCGTCAGCATGAACACTTGTAAAGCTTCTTGGGGATTCTCTCTATCAAAGTGATGGTGAAACTCACCGTCGTGAGAAGGTTCGGGAACATAGGGGACAGGCATATGGTCGTGCCCCTGAATGACGGCGGAGATGACGCTCTAGATGCTCGCGTCGACTGAACTTTTCTTGGCAATGATTACATTCAAGTTCCATATCGAAAGAATGAGCCTTGCCCTGACTGTAGGGGAAAGGAGTTTCAGCGGAGGTCCGAATCATCAGAAAGTCTCGGCAAACCCCACAATTTCCCCACATCCTTCAGAACGCCACAGATCACTAGCATAAACTTGAATTTGAAGAGGTGCAGACCCAAGGCGCGGGGCCCCAGAAACATTGATTAGTCTAGTTCAATATTATGAACTACTGTTACACTGAGTGATTGAGCTTCAGCTCACCAAGTTGTTTTATCCCCACCTTCCAGGTTGGTTGTTTCGACTTCAAGTTCTTCAATATCACTACTAACGACTGACAGTAGTAACTAGTAGTTACTAACTAGACCCTGGGAGTCGGATTTCGATATAAGACAAAACAAAACTAGGATCAAGGGTATGAAATCTAGTATCCGTATTTGAGGATCTTAAAATACTAGTATTGAACAAGTTTATAGATGAAATACATGGATTCACAAGTGTTGCTGGCCTACACAAGAGAACGAAGAAGACAAGTCGGATGCATGTCATGACCAATCAGACCGCTGCTTGTCTGAAGATTGCATAAACGGTAGACGAAGGAAAGCAGAGACGAATGGTAAGCAAATCTTGCTAGCAATCGAAATAGACGTACCCAAAACTCCATCAAAGTCCAATGCCTATCAAGGGGATAAGAAGTTAGTTCACCTATGCTTCTTGGATTCCTAGTAAAGTTTCATTTATGAATTCTTACCGGCATTGAGACTCCTCCACTTTTCCAAACCCAGTTGAAGGCACGCTCGATCATGGCAGCCTCGTATTTATCACAAGCCACTGAGATATCCTCAGTCGTGGGTGACGATCCGCGCAAAGCTATCGCATTCAGTTCGAGCAAATGTGGGAGAATATCGGCGCAATCATGCATTGCTTGGTTTCCACCCATGCCACTGTTGATTTGAAGGTTGAAGTTCTTAGCTTGGTTCCTTTTGACCATGTGAGTTGCACCAGTGGTGCAATTAGCTTTGGTATTCATAATTCTTACCGATTGGGTTGCATGGCATGAACTGCGTCACCCAAAAGCCAAACTCGAGCATGTCCTTTGACCGACTCCCCTCCATGACTCGCCTCTCGAATTTGTGATCTCCAATTTTTATCTGGCTTGGTGCTAGCTCTTAAGGCCGTCACATAGATGCCGCTCGATTCTTCGTCATCTTGGCCTGTCTTGAGGAGGGTTTGACTATATTCACAGATAATATCATTTTGTCAGGATCTCTTCTCGCTTAATTGAGATACGAATGGCACTCACAGTTCAGGTGCCCAATATTTGATCATTTCGAGGCAAAAATCAAGGCGATTTGGAATGTCTTTATAGTTGACGTATTCCTTCGATAGAATCTTCGGGATATTCAATCCCCAATAGAACGAAGCATCGGCCTCGTCGTAGTCAAGACTGCCGTTGGTCGTTTGCTTTTGGTCGCGCTTTGCAGGTTTGTACACTGTAGACTCCGTCAGCGTGAAATTCTATTCTCGTAAGGGCTGCATCTTACGGGCGTAGAAAAACGAGATTCCCTTGGAGAATACTATAATGGGACCTTTTTGAACCTGGGGTGGAAGTTTTTCAAGTCGATCTTTGGGAAGCTTTCCTTTAGCTAAGAAAGACCAGTGAGAGTCAATGTTGACTATGTTTTCCAGACCAAGTGCTTTGTTGACTCGAGAGCCGCTTCCATCCGCCCCTATCAAGATATCGCATTCATCAGATGTACCATCGCCGAAGAAAACCTTGACCTTCTCCTTCAAGGCACCAGAGGCGTCACGGATAATCTCGAAACTGGAGAATGCCTTCTCGTAGTGAATATTGCCTGTCGATGTCACAGGCTCAAGAAGCAAATTCCGACAAGTCACCCGGTTGATTGCGAAGGATTTGGAATACGTAGGCAAAGTGGTCAAATCGAGGACTGACTGGAACTTCGTCGAGTATACGCATGGAGCAGCACCTTCTGACGAAGCTGTTTGTCCGAACCTTTGAATGACTTTTTGTAAATCCTCATCGGTAAGACAGGACTTGAAGCCGGTCATCGCGGAGTCCCCTAGACGAATCTGATAACCTTCTCGCTTACTGTTCTCCGGATCTCGCTCGTAAATAGAGAATGCGACGTTATTTTTGAGAAGTCCATTGGCCAGTAAGGCACCTGCTAGACCAGCGCCAATGATAATCACCTTGAATGGAGCTCTCTCCGACATCTTTGGCCAGCTTGAGAGGGTGTTTGTTCCTGTTAAGAGCTTTGCTTGATCTCCCAGAAATAAAAGATAATTCTAACAAAGTACTTTATGTCTCTTCTCATCTAAGAGTCACTAGATTCTGCTTAAAACTGTCACCTGCCCCTATTGCGCGTCGTCTTCTATCGGCAATGGGTTGGAAGGTTGGACTCCACATTGCCCCGTTGCGGGGAGCCGATGCTGCCATGATTTCGATTTTCAGGAGTTCAGACCTCCATACAATTCCTATTGTCGATCTTTGTCCCTATTATTATTAACCTAGTTTTATCTATTGGAATCCCCTCCCAAATTCATTCGGACGCCCCGCCGGTACCCTGCCAGTCAATCAATTTGGATGCACATGTGGCGGTCAGTGGCCACATTCCGAACTCCGTCTCTCGTTTGTCTCTTGATGTCTAACATTGATTGAAGTATCTTTCCGTTCTCCTTATACTTTGATGAGTCTTCCATCTGGAGATTGGTCTTTCAATACATCTATTCTATTGCGGAAAATTATTTTGAATGCTGAAGGGGCATAATCGAACCATGGCAAACGATACCACACTCGAATACTTTGGTACATACATGACCTAAACCAATTCACATTGAAACATCAATTTGTCTAACTTCAGCATTTCCAGGTGCTACAACATTCCGACTTCAAGCAGCGGGCTTGGCAATCTTCCATGACACATGGCTAGATCGACCATCTCTAATGCCAAAGTGGCTTGATATCAACTCCGTCACCAAAGCAGATTACATCCTTATATCACACGCCCATTTTGACCAGTAAGTGAGAGTCGTTGCTCTCTGCCCAATTAGTATATCAATATCATACTCACTGAAATTACCATTATTAACTCTTTTTGCTAAAAGTCTCCCCGGCGCCGACAAAATCGCCCTAAATACCGGCGCCATCATCATCGCCAACTGCGAAGCAATAAACAGACTCCGAGATAGAGGTGTCCCAGATGACCAACTCGTCCCAGTTTCTGGGGGCGAACGTATCCCCCTATTTACAAAGGACATTCGAGCTGCAGCCAAAGCCGGACAGCCTGGGGTTGCTCTACGCGCTGGTCCCCCGGGTGCACCTCCCGAACCTCATCATTCGCTAGCTGTTGCGGATGTTCATGTTTGGCCGAGTCTTCATTGTCTTATACCCGGGGCCCACGATACACTGCCGGATACATTTGATTCTGGTGTCGAGTATACCGGGTGCATGACGCCGTATGATGGTACTTTGGACATTACTCGAGGCATGAAGTATGGTTTGTTTAGGTTGAAGGAGAATATTGGGGAAGAAAATATGGACGAAGAGATGAGATCGTTTGCGGAGTGGATGGAAGATAAAGATGAGAATGTGATGTCTTCTTGTGATGGTGGGCAACTCCTGTTCAATGTCTTGATTGGGGGTAAGGTTGAAGACGGTGGGAAGTCCAAGAATATCCTTTTCAATGCGCATCTCGGTGCTTATGAGGGTATTGTGAAAGATATTCAGCCGAAGCCTGATATTGCGGTGCTGGGGATTGCTGGGAGGGCGAATCTGAATGGGAGACCGTTTGATGGGTCTGCGGCTATGTTCGCGACGAAATTGGTTAAGTGGATGGGAGAGCCGGAAAAAGTTATCTGGTGTTTACATGATGAATGGTAAGCAAGCTTTTATGAAATGGTCTAGTCGGAGTGAGGAGGTTGCTTGGTGGCTACTAACTGGATTGGTATAGTCTCATGAAACCATACCGGGTTGACACAAGAGCTGCGACACAGACTGTGGAGGCGGATACGAGGTCAAGAGTGCTAGATCTGCGCCATGGTCAGGTGTATACTTTGTTTTCAGAGCAAGTTCGTAAGATTTAGGTGGATAATGCAAGAGACGAGTGGTGGGTCTGATGGACCGACGGAGTGCCAATGTATGTCGGCTCCCCGCCATTCGCGGGGAGCCGATGCCGCCTTTTAAGCTGGCGTGGATAGGGTAGTATGCCATCATTGATTGCAAGACTATCTACGGAGTAGATGTTGCTTGGATCTCTATGAAAACTTGAATATTTTAAATATTCAAAATCAATCAAGGCTATTGGACATATCAAATACTTGCAGCTCTAATAAACAATTCTTTCTTTTTATAAGCCGTCGTTTTTTTTTTTTTTCAAAGAAAAAAAAAACATCTTCGTATACTAGCCTAACGCATGTAATTAAGAGTCCCACACGCTTTCACTTCCGACACACTTTCCTTGCTCACAGAAGATTTCACGAGTGTTATATAAGGCACGAAGAGAAAACTACACCTGTAGCTTCGAATACGAAGATAGATAAAAGATATTTGGCTTAAAGATAGATACGGTTAAGTTTCGCTTTAACATTCACCAGCATTTAGAGCAGTATCACTTCTATCCACCGGTTGGAATGTTCGTGTGATCCCGATATTCACCCTTCAGTCGCCGTCCACCTTCGCTCAACTCCCTTTTTCTCCTTTCAAACCCTTTGTGTGTTATGCGGGGATGTTCTAGTATGTTTTGTCTTCCTCAGCCAGTTCACATCCAACTTCCTGAGGATTCAACGACTCCCTTAGGGGACCAATTCCTAAGCGAGCTCCCGCAACAAACCCCCTGTGCAGACTTAGATCACAAAATCACCCTGGCTAGCCTCAGGATGGCCGGACCAAACTTTGCGAGAGATCAGCCAGACATTGAGCCTGTATGTTGAAATTGAACGATTAGTCAATATCTTTTCATATGGGTGGAGACGAACACTTACCGGTGACCAAATTTCATTCTGCCGTCTTTGATATGTCCCATATGCTCAAACCGAAACTTGTCGACTAGCCACTTCTTGATCCACTGATATTCTTTCATCCGGTCAGGCTCGTATGCGATTGCGCAGACTAGGTTACTGAGCTTGCATGGGTATCCATCACCATAGGCTAGTTTCTCTCTTCCCTTGAATTGATAAGGCCGAGGGCCCTCGGGGCACTGGCCGATGTCACAGCTGCGCAAGATCATATCTACCAAGCCGGTTCCGATCTGGAGTCTCTTGCAGTCTTTGTGCACGAAGACCCGGATCTCTCCAGTCGAGCGCTCATCGTTGAATCTTTTGACGTAGGCAAACCCAAGAATCTCGGGGTCATTGGGTCTCTTCTCGAGCACTTCGACCGATCGGTCTGGAACAGCAACGATAAAAGGAAGGCTTCGATCACGACAAGTCTGGATGATCCTATGGATTTCGACCTTGTTGGTTGGAGACGTTCCTGGGAGCAGAGTGGTATTCTCCGCGTACCAGTTGAACACGGGAACAAGATCTTCGACGTCGGTAAATTCACCGGGGCGGAGGATGAGGTATGGATGAGTACGTTTGTTGGATCGCTCCAAGGTGCCTCGAAGTGCCATTTCTCTTTGCGACTCCCGAATTAGATCCATTGCTTTTTTCTTCAACTGAACCCTTATGGTGTAGATGTAACAAGAGGATGTCTCGTGCCAGTGAAGGCGAGTTTGCTCATCATCGGCATTTCGATACGTCATACCGTGCTTTTCTTTCATGATCATCATTGAAGAGCCGCCATCAGGGCAGGAGGTCCCATCGAAGAAAGCAGTGTGGCAAACATCCACAGCCACCCCGGGGAGGGGTGTTTTACTGAGCCACTCGAAGAACCGCTCACGAAAAATCTCAGGGTTGCGGTGATTCACAGGCCAGTACTCCCACTTCGGCTTGAAGTCGACTTGCTCGTAATGAGGGGGATTTTCCACCTTAAGAGGGATCGGCTGAGTGTCAAAGTTGTAGTCCTGTGTCAAAGATACCAACTCGACATTGCCATCTTTGCGGACAGGGTAAAGCCGAGGAGATGCTTGGTATGCTGTCCATTGGCCATGGTAGTCGGGAGTGCCAATGACCTTCTTTTTCCATGCCTCGTCTAACTTCATCTCGAGGTCGTCATCGTCCTGGAAGAGCCCCGGTGGGAGAGATGCCCGAGCCTGTGCCGACTCAGTATTTGTCTTGCGCAATCGATGCATCAACTTCTGATAGATTCTACTGTCGATATCGGTTGCTGGGCCATCTCTGGCTTTCACGAGGTTTTCCGGGTTAATCCAGGTCTGGTGAAGCTCCGAATCGGGTCGGCGTGAGCGTGCATGTTGGATGATGTTCTTAGCAGCCCATCGGCTAATTTGTGACAGTTTCAGCGGTCCACCTTGTTCTGGGTTCAACTTTCCGACTTCGGAAAGAGCCTTTTGGAGCTCTTCCTTTTCCCTGTCCGCTCGATTTTGAGAATAAGGGGCCACATAACCGAAGGCAGGAATGGCGTCAGCTCCGTTATTGGATTCAGTATCGGCTGGAACAACGACGTCTTCCATAAGTCCAGTATCGTCAAGGGAGCCAGTGAGGTTCAAAACGAGGTCAGTCGGCGCGCCATTTGACGGGACGACTGCATGAGCATTGTCGGTCCACATGAGCCCCTCGACAGCTTGGCTCTCGTAATGAGAGCTAGCCATGTTGAGAGGGACGCGACTTCCGTCGTAAGATTGATCGTTAAGTCTGAGGATAGCAGTTCACAAGTTGTTGACAGGATTGAAAAATTGGAGTGGTTGAGAAGAATAGGAAGGTTGAGAAGGTAAGATGAGGGAAGAGCTTAGAAGAGGTCAGAAGTGTGCTGAAGTACTCACTGGCAAGTGCAGTCAGTGTCAGTAATACTACTACTACTACTACTACTACTACTACTACTACTACTACTACTACTACTACTACTACTACTACTACTACTACTACTACTGAACCTTGGAACTGGAGCTGCAAGGTTCCTGAAATGGTCAATGGTCACAGTCAAGCCTCAGGCTGTTCAAGTTGGGAATATAGTAGTATGGGACTTGCTGCATTTTACTAGAACTAGATATTTCGTGCAATTCATCTTACTGACTACTGGTTATATGAGTATTTTCCAGTACTCAATGCTCAAAGCCAAAGCCAAAGCCTGACACTTGATTCCATTAGATTTCATCTCTAACAAGTGCAAATGTTATTGTTCCTGATGATCCAATCAAAAGTTGCTGCCCTACAATAGTTATACTGTACAGTGCGACTTGGAGCACTTGAGTACATCCCATTCCATCCTCCTGCCTCATTCAAGTACATGCCACTAGCAGGACTTCTTTCTATTACTGATATTTGTTGAGATTCTCACACAGGATCAACAATCCGAACTTGACTTAGCATCTCGTAGTAATATATCGAGGTGATGTCGATTTACCCGGGCCTCTGGATGTTCAGCATACTGACTATATTCCAGGACTACAATCTTCACGAGAATACTTGAACTTGAACTAGAAATCGGGCTATGAACACCAATTGCATGGCTGATTTGACAGACCATTCTGGCCTCGACTAATCCGGAGATTCTAGTAGTACATACTAGGGTACATAATAACCTAGGTACCTGTCTACGACTGACCATAGACCCACTGACGATCAGCAGCATAAAACATCAATACCTCGGGTTCGGCTTCGTATTCGCATTGTCTTCCGCATCAGGTTCACGACCAGGCCTCTTCTTTCTGGATCCGCAGTCTATTAATGCTAATGCCCCGCATTATGATAGTCTTTATGGCTCGCAGAAAATATGTTTCTCAATTTATGCACAGAAGCCGGATGAGAAGCTTGCCGGCCCCTTGACGTCAATTCGTTCAAATATCAACCTTTCCCCTTCCCCGCAACCGTGATGTTCTTGAGCAACGGTCATGCCATCAACATCCAATTATCAAGCCACACTCAAAATCAACTAGAAATCCATCGCAGCGACTACGATAAATGACCCAATCAAAAGACATGCAGGCGGAATTAGTCTTCTGGAAGCGACTGGAGGGCCAGACTCTAGAGGTGGACTTTTCCAAAGCCAAGCCCGAACAATGCCTGGCCGAAATGACCGAGCCAGACGAAACTCGAACCGTGCACGTACACGACATTCGCGGAAAGGAGACGCAGTATAATCTGGAAAAGAATGGGTTTCAGTACGTGTGGCATGACATGCCAGAACTCTCAAGCGTGGCAGACCAGAACCATGTGGAGAATGTCATTGTTCCCAAAACGGAGGACCTGGTGCGGCAGATGTAAGTGAAGTGGTCTGGAATGTTGTGGGTGTGGAATGTTTTGTTTCCCTTGTTCCTCCCCCTGGCTGCCCTCCCCCCCTACTTAATTTCACCTGGAACGGGCAAGTTGCTGATCATTTGGTCCAGAACGGGGGCCACGCGAACTGTCACTTTCACTCATCGCGTGCGATGCTTTAGCGTGGACGAGGCCATACTCGCCAATAACCGGGCTCCGGCGCATAGTGTACATTCCGATTTCACGCCTAAGGGTGCACTGCGGAACCTCGATTCGGTGATTCCAGACGTTGAGGAGAGGGAGGGATTATTGGAGCGTCGGGTTATGATCATCAATGTCTGGCGACCGTTGAAGACAGTTCAACGAGATCCTCTGGCGGTTTGTGACTGGACGACGCTCGATTGGCGGAAGGACCGTCTTGCGAATCGCATGGTCCTGCCACATGGATGGCATGAGCTGGGCAAATATGCGTTTCGGGAGAGTCAGGAATGGTATTATTTGAGCCAGCAACAACCGGAGGAGGCATTGATCTTCACGCAATTCGACAGCGAGAGTGAGCAGGCAGATGGAGGAGGCATGACAGTGCCTCATACGGCATTTGCGGTTCCAGGCACTGAGGCGCTCCCTGCAAGGGAGAGCATCGAGATCAAGATGTTTGCCTTCTTCTGACGCTGATAGGGGAAGGGGGTGCACGGGTGTTTCAATGTCAATTTCAATTCCAGTTTCAATTCCAAGAATGGGGCGGTCAATGGTGGAATGGATGGGGGTTGATGGAGCTCCAGCAGGTTTCAGAGATGACCCAGTAAGAAGCGGAGAGCTACGTAGCTGTGGTCCACAGCTGCAGGTTAGCTTTGGGCATCGAACCAAGGGCTAAAAATTCTGCTGGCCGGAGTTTCCAGTGCGAGGTCCGGAGTAGAAGCTTCAGTCCGCGAAGTCGGGCTTCTACGCTTCCGCTCAGCCTTATGCTTATGGCCGAGGACGGGGTTAACGTGGAATTTTCCAGCAGCGCGACTCGGAGGGCTGAATCATCGACGGACACGGAGTCATAAACAGGCGAGTCGGAACCTACAGTAGCGAGTGTCTCCGAAATGGTCCAGGCTTCTTTTTATTTTATTTTAAATTTGAAATTTGAAAATTGAAAATTGAAAAATTCTTTTTCATTCTTTTCTTTTAGTCAGAAGTCACCCTTTCTGTCAGAGTGTAGGGGAATGCCGGGTGTGGGTTCATGTTGCCTGATATGATCTCCGTTCGGTCCGCACGGCATGGGACCCGGCATCGGAGCTGATCAGACAAGACAGACGCAGACACGCAAGTGAGCACTGGCGACAAAGCTGTCAAGCCGGGACTTCCTTGGCACGTCATCCCTTGAATGAAAGAGATTTTCTTTCTGCGTTTGCTAGTTTTCGTCAATGCTTGTTGGTCGTACAAAACCTTGTAAATGGTGTGAGGCAGCACCTCATCGGGTTAACTGTGTATCCTGAGGGTCCCCAAGGTTGTGCAATCTATACGGAGTACAGAGTACATCTTCGAGTCTATGAGAAGCAGAATCACGCGATGTCCAATGGTGAATTGACCTGATGACTGACGCAACCCATCACGCCTTTTCCTGGTCTAGCGCCAGGGTTTTGGCGCCATTTTTTAAAGCATGAGATGATCGACTTTTCGGGGGTTCCACTGCCGAGAGAAAAGCGGGTCCCCCAGTTTGACTCACTCCCCCTGCCTCTTTGGCTTTGGGGCTTGGGGCTTTTTTGTATAAATCCTTTCGCTCCACCCCTGCTGCACATCCTCGATTTTCTTCTCTCAGTACCTCATCTCATCCTTTTCCCAAAGGAGGTGATGGTCGCTCCCCTCCACTTTTAAAAAAGCAAAAGTTCTTTTTCTTTTCTCTGATTTCTTTGTGATACCCGGCTGGGGAGAAAGCCTATCCATCCTTTCTATACTATACTTTACGGACTAGTATTGGGAGATCTGCGGTCTGAGAATGGGCCAGAGGCATAATCGACGCCGAACTCGTCCTCGTCCTCGCAATCAAAGCAATCAAAGCCAAGGTCTTTCAACTTCTACGAGTCTTCAATTCCCGACTTCGCCATTGTTGGTCCCGTCGCTTCCCGTCAACAACTACAGCTATACCGCCTCTGCATGTATATCACCAGGATCGCCGGTCCCCGCACACCTTGCCCCAAACTGGCATTATGGGTATACGGCCTGGCAATTCCGTGACAATGCTACACGGGCAAGTGATGGGTTGGAAGCCGATCAATATCGTCTTTTTGGTGGAGAGCCAGGTGATGATGTGAGCCTCTGCTACCGCATGCTCGAGTATTTCGGTGGTCTTGACTACATCGACTGGTGAGTTTATTCACTACAAGTCAATATTCTATCAGCAATCGAACCTCCCTCTGACTCATCCCAACAGTACACGCAACAGCACACCTGGAGATTGAACGCCGAGCTCGCTCCTAGCGGTCAACGAACCAGCCGGGACGGTTTTTTTTTAATCCAGCTTCAAAACAAAACAAAAAGAAACAACTTTACTCGATTGCGATGATTTAACGAATTGCATTCACGAAAACAAAAAATACCGCCGACTTCTTTGGTCATTGGAACACTGCCTATTCAAAGCGCAGATATCCTCTCCACCAACCACCGCGCGCCTACAGCCAACAAAAACCCCAAATGAGGCATCAAGAACACCTGATCCCATGGACTCCTGCGGGTCCCCTGACTTGAAGCAATGAATATATTCTTCTTTTTTGAAGATATTGGATTGGTCCCCTTTGACCCGACCATGTGGATCTTGGTTTACGATTTTGCGTTCTTGGTTGGATGAGTCACAGCTTTTTTCCCGCTTGGTTCGTATCGGTTGAATTCGCGTCCGACTGAGCGATCAGTCGGCGCTTGAGTTCCCGGTTGAGCCTCATGGGAGGGATGTGTCATCCCCATCTACGATCATCTGTTCTGGTTTGTCACCTCGTACACGGGTGGTTTCTAGCCGACGCATATAGTGGATATCGCCGGATAATCCAAAATTCTGAGGGGTGAATGCCTGGCTTTGACTGTGATTACCAGCAGCCTGTATATACCGTTAGCTCCCAGAGAGGACACGTTTAAAAAAATATTATTTTCATGACTATTTTAAGTATTTGAATATTCTTTGTGTAGATCTAGTACCTTCCATGCAGGAACTCTTTAGTACATACTTGTTTGTTTAAGGCCACCCAGATAGCCGCAGCCTGAGGCCGTCTCTCAAATAGTCCCGATTGTGTGTGAAAGAAAAGACATAGGATAATTTAAAATAGTCAATAATTGTATTCAAATATCTTCTAACTTTCAAGATGATCATAATTAACACTAAAATACTAAAATAAAGTAAATAGTTAATAGTGTACTGCTATACTAGTTGGACCCTAGGGCTCTGGTGCTCACCGCCCCCCGCAAACTGCCGCGTCCCTGAGTTCACGTGAACCCAAGAGGACACGGTCGTCACCAGATCAGGAAGCTTTGTGGATAGTCTCCTTCATCATTGCTTTCTTCCGCCATGATCTCCGTCCACTGCGTCTAATCTGTCCTTTATTCTTGCCCACCAATCCTTTGATACCCTTTTTGAGATCACTCACAGCCTTGCACCTTCACGATCTTTAAAAACACCGCGGCGGCATCCCGCTGTCGCCATAAACTTGCCGCAACATGTCGTCAGATTACACTTATGATGAACAGGTAAGAGAGAGAGAGAGAGATACAACTGCTGTCGTGATACCGGTTGGAACTCTCGTACTGACTCGTGGCTTTTTATTAATCTGCAGGGTCAATTCTTCCCTTTCTTCATTCTGACCTTGAGTGGTCTCGTCACCCTTCCTCTCACTTACAACCTCCTCCGTCCCAGCCAAGGTACGTCGACGAAGCAATTCACCCTGCTCTGTTCACAAAGAAATTCCTTTGCTAAATTATGCCACTTTCAAAGATCTGGAAAACACTGCCCCTCGCATCAAATCCGACTTCAAACCACAACATGCCGACCTTGTCGACGCACAAAAGCGCAAGCGCCTGCGCAAGGAGCGCAGAATCAAGCGCATCATTACCGTTATTCTTGGCTATCTAGTGATGGCCTGGATGGTGTACTTGATTCTTGTTACGGCAAGAACTACAGCAAAGGTGTACGACCCGTATGATGTTTTGGGTGTTTCGAGGGTATGTTTTGGAAGCTCCCGGCGACTGTGCGGGGAACGGGTTTCGTGGACTATATCAGCAGAATACTGACAATGCTTTTCAATGCTAGAGCGCCGATGAAAAAGCTATCTCTCGTCACTACAAGCGCCTCTCTTTGATCTACCATCCCGACAAAATTCGCCCCGACCCCTCCAAGAATGAGACTATGGAGACGCTGAACGAGCGTTTCGTTGAGTTGACCAAGGCCTACAAGGCCCTGACTGACGAGGAAATCCGCAACAACTACCTTCAATATGGACACCCCGACGGCAAGCAGAGCTTCAGCATTGGTATCGCTCTTCCTAAGCTCATTGTGATGGAGGGCAACGGCAAATATGTGCTCCTGGTCTACGGTGCCCTCCTGGGTGTTCTGCTTCCGTACATCGTTGGAAAGTGGTGGTATGGTTCTCAGCGCTACACTAAGGAGCGTGTTCTTGTGGCTAGTGCTGGAAACATCTTCCGCGAATACAAGGAAGACATTACGGATGGCGGCATTGTGAGCGCCCTGTCTGCCGGTGAAGAGTTCAAGGATATGCTGAAGGGTGCCCGGACTGAGGCTGGTCTGGCCAAGCTGGAGACAAAGGTTCTAGCCGAAGGTTCATCTTTGTCCGCCAAGGATCGCGAGGCCCTCAAGCAACTCGACAACTCGACTCGCCGGAAAACTTTGGCTCTGTTGTGGGCTTACCTTGACAGAATCGACCTTGGTGATGCCTCGCTTGACTCGGGTAGGTTTCCAAAAACTTGTATGATCCGTTAAATGATTGCGCTAACGAATAATCGACGTACAGAAAAGTATGAAGCAGCCCCTATTGCTCTGTCTTTGGGCGAGGCATTCACTGCTATCTCATTGGCATTTGGCAACTTGCGACCTATTCTTGGTAGCTTCCAGACCTCTCAGAACTTGATCCAAGCGGTTCCCCCCGGTGCCTCGCCACTCTTGCAACTTCCCAACTTCACTGACGCCGTGGTCAAGTCCGTAGAAGGAGACGCCAAGAACCATATGAACGTCCAAAATTTCATGAAGATCTCCGATTCCGAACGACGCAAGCTCACCGTGGGTGCTGGTCTTTTGTCTGAAAAACAGTACAGCGATGCTATCTCGGTTGCCCAACAATTACCCGCTCTGGAAGTGTCCAAGGCGTTCTTCAAGGTCATGGGAGAAAAGGTTATCACGCCCAGCAGTCTGGTACAACTGGTCGTCAAAGCCCGATTTGTTCCCCCCGGATATACAAATGTGCCTCCTGTCAACGAACTGGACCTTGAGGATGTCGACCCGGATGAGGATGATCTGGATGCGCTAATGGGCCGAAAGCCGGCCAAGAACCGCACAACCAAGCTCGTTGATGGCAAGAAGGTCGAGAGCACCATTGAGACCATTCAACCGCCCCTCGCACACGCCCCCTACTTCGCCCGCGATCACTCCCCCAGGTGGCACATTTTCCTCGCCGACGGTAAACAAGGCAAAATGGCTGTCCCTCCCTTCACCTTCACCACCTTCGACAAGCCAATCCTCGACGAGGCTGGCAAGCCCACTTTCAACGTGCAGACCCTCAAGATGCAGTTCCAGGCCCCACCGCAGGTTGGTGACTTCAACTTCGTAATGAACATGGTCTGTGACAGCTATATGGGTCTCGATACCAAATTGAACGTGACTCTGCACATCGATGATCCTGCCAAGGCCGCCGCCTTGGAAGAGGACGACGACATCAGCGAACCGGATGAGGGTAAGTTTATGATCCACCGCATACGATTTTCTACAAGACCAAACTCTAACAATTTTTTTTTTTCAAATTTTAGACTCGATTGCTGGCCAGATGCACCAGCTCAAGACTGGCCAGGCCCCGAAGAAGAAGGCCAGGAAGGCTTCCGACGACTCCAGCGATGAGAGTGACACCGATGGCGACGCAGCCGATACCAGCGATACCGACACGGAAACGGAGGATGAGGGTTGATTTCATTTGAATTGCATTGATTGATCGATTGTACTAAGGACTGTGCAACCTTGGTTGTCAAAACACTTTATTCCCATTGCCCCCCAAGGCTATCGCTTTTCACCTGTTAAACCACTTGGAATTGTTTTTTTTTATATTATCTAAACCTTTTATTCTCTTCATCGGGTATGTTGGGGGGTGTTGTCTTCTCCTTATGTTCTTTTCTTTCCTTTTTTCCTTGTCTTTTTCATGGGATTCTGTTTCTCCCGTGATTGTTCATCTATCGCATCCATCAAGTGTCGCAAATAGACATGAGAGTACTAGTACACAATTCAAAAAATTACTTCTACCATGCCTTGCCTTGCGTGACCAAACATGATGTGATCCCCGGGGGCTATTGGCCTAGTAGTACTACTGCTAGTGATAGGAAATACCTAGTAGGTACTCACTGGCACAGTGGATTAACTGGGTGAGTATTGACCTGGTACTAACTAGTAGTAGTAGCTCGGGCCCAAAGGTCCAGGTTGTACGTCCAACATGAACTTGTTGAACTTGTACGTGTGGCGTGCTACTATGTGCTTGATCCCATTAACCTTGCCAGCCAAGGATGTGTCAGTACTAGGCATGGCATTGGTTGTATTCTTCCAATTGTTTGGATTTGACGAATTGGTCGATCGATGCTAGAGCTGTCGATTTGCCTAAATGGACCTTTGGATTGGAATGTTTGTGTGACTGTTTTGAGGCTGTACTAGTAGTTTCACTTATCTCGGTGCTTTTTTGCTCTTGTGTCTAGCCTGAGGTACTAAGTACATTCATGGATGGTCTTGTGGCAAACTTGATCAAAGCTGCCCAATCCCCATGCCTTTGACGGGCCTGCCAACTAGTACTATTACCTAGGTAGCTGCTGGCAGTGGATAGTAGAGTACAACACTGTCCAAGGTAGTAGTATACAAGTTCCAATTGTGTCCTAGTAGTTTAGGAGTTCCAAGGTTTGACCTAATACTACCACCAGTACCAGTTGAACCAGCAGTAGTCCTATGAAAGCCTGAGATGCTGGGTTACCATTCTAACTTGTTGGAAGGGAAGAGCTGCAGTGTTCCATCCATGGATTGATCAAGACATGATTTCAAGGTCAAGTACCTAGGTATTTGATAGTACTAGTAGTACCTAGTATGTAGGTAAATGTGAAGTATCCCACGCATGGATGAGCTTCCAAGGTTGGCAGAAGTCAGTAATAAAATGTTTCAAATGTCAGTTTCAAGCTCAAATTTAACCAATAGACCCGAATAGAATGTTCCCTGTAATGGATAGCTTGAACTTCCTAAACGCCCCTTTTCCCAAGTAAAAATGCTTCTATAAACACACATGCAACATTTGAAGTCTACCTGATATGTAGGTACCAGGAGAGCCCTGGAGGCAAAGCCAAAAAGTTCTTGAATTCATGGGACCGTGACGTGTCTCATATCTCAAACTAGAACCTGAATGAGATGGGAAAAACAAAGCAAAGCAAAATAAATCCAAAAAGAAAAAACGAAACTATTAGTGGGTATGGAAATCGGGACAAAATTGGAACTGAGAAAGACTTGGAGGACCTGGGCTGGGAGAGGAGGGGAGGAGAGGGGAGGGGAGAGTGCAGTGTAATTGATATGAGCTAGGACCAAATTTCGCCACATGTATCTTGACTCGTAGTTTGGACTGAATAGTGATCAGTTGTGATGAAATCGTAGTATGTGATCCAATAGATATCGGTTCTTTGTGAGATAGGGAGGTAGATGGGTTCAAGTTGAGATGAGTAAACGAAACGATGCAGTCTTCAACCCTCTCGCACAACAAATTCGATTGTAAATCGAGAGAGGATCAAGTAAGTAACGAGACAACAAGAGGATATAATCAACCTAGATGGCAAATAAGAGATAAGAAAGATCAAAGCCCCAAAGTATCCAAAATGTAAGTAACAAGTTGAAAAAGAAAAGGAAAAAAGTACTGCCCAGCAGCACTGTCCTATCCAAGAGAAATGCAATAAACGAAAAAAGGATTCAGGCTAAGACATCACATCACATCACATCACATCAATACCTAACTAGTACTCCTCGAGTTTACCAGAAGGAAAGGCCCAGCCTGGAGTAAAACCAGGATAGAAGTTAGTATCTTGAGTCTGGTATTGAAAGTCGCTCAACATGTCGCTGGGCAGATTGCCCATCTGTTGGGGATGTGTCTCAGGCATGATCCCGGGATGTAGTCTAACCGCAGGCTTAACATCGGAATGGCCATCTGCCGAATTGCAGGTCCCATCAAGGAAGTATCCGAATGAGGGATCATTCGTATGGCGATTTGGAGCAGATGAGGAGGCTGCGACGTGAATATGAGGTGGGATATCACCGGGGCTGAGTTCTGATCCCGTTATGGAGGACCTTTGCATAGACATCATATCTGGATAACCATTATCTGGGAAGTTGTAATTTGTTGATGGGACTGACTGGAGATCCCATTGTGGCTGCCATCGGATACTCTCTCGTCCCATGCCAGGAGCAATGGGTGTTGGGACTGAACTGCAGACTGACGGACGTGAGAGATTCATTGGTGAGGGCTCTGGTGGTGTTGTCGGCTCGGGTGATGGTTCTGCAGTAGCGCTGCACTCCGTTGATGTGGAAAGCAGCCGTAGATACCTCAAATCCTCTGTGTCTTCATCTGGTTCATCTGCGTTCTCTTCGGCTTGTTTGATTAATCCCAGTCGGTCGAGGATAGCATGCGTGAGCGGGTAACCATCCGGTGCTTCTGCAAGAGGTTCCCCAGGGAAACCTTCGTTACTGATACAAAATTTATAGAGTTTCTGCAGGGCCTTGACAACCAAAGAGTGATGCGATTCGAGCATTTCGACAAATCTGAGATCCTCACAAGGCTATTGTTAGTATCTGTCTACTTCGAACTGCACACATGAGTTGAGAAAAAGAGATCGGACTACACAAACTCACCCTCGAGAGTAAACCTTTGTCTGAGTCGCTTTCCTTTCACGGAAAAGACACGGATGGTTGTATACTGAGCAGCGATTGCAAGGCTGTTTCCCATCACACTAGACATAGTAATAGAATAGTAGTCAGAATCAGAAATCATCACTTCAACGAGAGAAAGGGATATAGATTCAACACACCTTGGTTTTCTTCACGCGACACCGATCACATGCCTTGAGAACATGCTTTCGTTTGACGCGGAAAACTCGTTGGTCCCGTTTATCCTCCCCAGCCCGTGAACGATGCTCCAATTCCGAGAATGAAGCCACCGCAAAGTCATCCATAGTATGAGGGAAGCCCTTGGGGCGGAGCTTAGGTTGCCACGACATACTAGCTCTAAGCGCGTGCAGAATTCCGATACACCGGGCCTCTAACAATGAGCCCTAATAAAAGATCGAGAGAACAGTTTGGAAGAAAGTAAAGGGTAGTAGTAGTAATCGAAGAGGGAAGGAGAATGGGAACAAGTTCAAGGAACTATGACTCGGAAAAGCAAAAAGCAAAGGCAATATATCAGAAGTAGTGCCGGGCAGTGTGCAGTGCCAGTGTGTGTTTAGAAAGGCTGAGAAGCTCGTTCTGACCTGCAGGAGAATGGAGCAGGTGGGGTGGGTGATATGGAACTTGAACCCCCGAGGACAGGACCTCAGCCGCCAGTGTGTTGGAGTAGTATGTGCAGTGGTTGATATCATGATTATGAAGGGCGTAGTGCAAGAATTGCTGGGGCCAATCTCCTTTCCCCTCCCCTTTGGCCCTTTTGCCTCCCCCCGCTCATCCTCAACCCCAACCCCCTCCTCCTCCTCCTCCTCCTCCTCCTCCTCCTCCGACTTCTCCTCCTCATCCTCCATTCTCCTCCCTGGTTCTGGGTATGGGTACTATGTAGTGTTTCTCACTCTATCTAGGGGGCCCCGCAGTATGAGATGATCATGCCCCGTTACCGAAAGGAAAGGTATAGATACCGAATGGTGACGTGGAGCGGTCTGTCAGAAAGACAACCGGGGTGCGGCCGTTCGATGTCTCGCGACATCTTGTGGCTGTGGGAGGTACGACGCAGGGATCCCCGTCAACAAGTGGTACTGTCATTTATTTTTCGGGGCAATCTTTGCCAGTGTCAGTACCAGCTGTGTGCTTTTCCATTTTCGTTTTCAATTCATGTATATTTATTTATTATTATTTTATTTGTCTCTTTTTTCATTCCCTCCAGGGCTTTGCTCATCTGAGAGGGGTGATGGATGGAAACACGCATGTACCCACCGCACTAAGATGAGCACGGTCCGAGCCGCCTGGTGGATCGAAAGGAAGAATCAAGAATCCCAGTCGTTTGGGCAGCGAAGGATTTGGCGGACAATCGCGATGGCGTAACGTCCTTGTCACACCAGGGCCAGGGTCAACACGTGCGATCCAAGCGGCTAAAGGGAAAAGAAAAGAGATGAAGTAGACAAGTAGACAAGCAGCTAGCAGCTAGTAGCTAGTAAGTGGTGAGAAATCATCAAAGGATCAGCCTGATCGTCACGAATCACTGGTTGATATTGCTGACTGCGCAGAGAACGCGAGAGAGTGAGAGAGAAGAGGTCCATGCGGGGACGACTCTGGCATTGCCGAAAATTCCCCAGGGCCAACTTCAGTGGACTCTATATCACCTGATAATTGATATCCTTGTAGCCAATGCACCGAAACGTGGTACGGCGTGATATGTTCTTGGCCATGGGTGATCCCGGGAAGAGGGGGATGACTGGAGGAGAAGAAGAGAAAGAGAGAGACGAAAGAGACAGAGAGGGGGGGTTGTCATTTGGTCTGCAGGAAAAGAAAGTAATTGTCTGAGAGGGAGAGAGAGAGAGAGGGTGCAACGACACACTAGCAGGTATGAAGTTGGGGCAGTTCAACTTGAAGTTTGTCTCTTCTTCTTCCTCATGGATATGCCTGAGCATTGCTAGACAATTCGGAGAGCATGTCTATTCCTTAGCCATGGGTACCCTAAGGTACGCTGAGGTAAGTCTTCATGGATAATAGACCTGAAGGTATCCATGATATCCCTCCCTCCCCTCCCCTCCTCTCTCCCCTTCCCAGCTGAGGTGAGCAATCTTCACATAGTACTAACTCGACTCTCTTTCACTCTCGCTCCCTCCCTCGCCAATGGAAACACAGACGCAACAAGGCAACAGAGCACACAAGTGCCACGCCCTAGATCAGATCCTTTGTGGACATTGGACGATTCGAGCACAGGATCAACCAAGACGCAGCCCTAATCAGAACAATTGATCTTGATCTTAGGATCTTCCTCCATTATCAAAAGGTCAAGGTCATAGGAGTGAAAGACTTCAAGGATACATGGATACATGGCCTGTGCTCTTGCTGTGTGACGGAATCTAATGATAATGTTTTGCTTGCTCTAATTTCCTAGCAGGAGGCAAAAGCGCGTTCATTTCAGCTCCGGCAAACACGAGGTGATCAGAAGCCGGATGTAGTCGCGAGAGTCATGGACTTCCTTGAGAAGATGTTCAGGTGGGATTTGCCCCAGAGAGAGAGTACCCCTGTTCGATCGAATGGAGCGATAACAGAGCTATTGATTGCCCGCAGGCCATGCGCGCCCTGTAAAGAAGCAAATAGCCAGAGGCATAGGCAGAGTCAGAGTCAGAGCAAGAGGGCAATGGTAGAAATGGAGACGGGAAATTCCACTGCAGTCCATGAATTGAATTGGCAGGGCTAAGACCACGAGGCCAAAAAACCGTATGTGCATATGGCAGTGATTCTATCTAACGACCAGATCTCAATGATTCGAATTTTGATCAACTCGCAACCCCCTCTCCACACTGAAAAGATTTCCCCTTATTTCCTTCACTCTTGCAGGCCCCCTTCTCCCCCTCGTTTTCTTTTTGAGGCCCAACCTGTCAGATCAACCCGAGTAAACGGTAAAACCCCCTAAAGTGCAGATTCTCAGCGTGATTCACCCTGCATTATTCGCATTTTTTTTTCTCTCTCTCTCTCGCAGAGTTCACGACCAATCGGAGAGTCTTCGTGATCAGCAGGACAAATTTTCATTTCCTTTTCAGGTACATCGGTTCGTTCAGCCGACCATCCCCAACCGCGAATCGTTGCTCGCCCCGTCGTTGAAGGACCAATTCTTGAACCCGTTTCCGTTTCCATTTTCGTTTCCATTCATGCGGATTTGTCTTCGGGGAGCAAAATGCTAGCTTCACCCTTGGCAAGCAAATCAAAACTTTCTTCGCTTGTTACTGTCCTTAGGCTCGACACAGAAGCCTCGGGTGTCGGCTTGTTTTCCTCATCTGTGCCATTCGTGCTCTCTTCGGATTGACGCCCCCACCGACGGTCACCAACCCACTCGACGCCGTCACCGACGCCGCTGATGCTCAGCTGGTGACGTTCACTCTCGCATTCCATCAGAGGCAGACGATCGCCTCGATCAGGTGTCTCTGTCAAGTCGACTAGGGGTAGGGTACGTTGATGCCATTCACCAAGGAACATACCCTCAGGATCAACCTCTTGTCGTACAGTCATCCATTCATCCATGCTCTCGCCGTAGAGTCTTTGGAGCTCACTGGAGTCAAGCACGTTAAAGTTTTTAGCCCAGTGAGGTCGGGCTCCCATGTCCCGCATGAGCCACTCAAAAGCCTCATAATACCGTCGCCGGCAGGGCGGATCTCGGAGGTACGGCCGGTAGAGCGTTGCATTCAAGTAGAGAGTGGGTCCGTTTTGGCAGGTCGGGTCGAGGAATGGTCGTGGGTTCGGGTTATGCGTTGAGTCTGACACTCGCACCTCGACGGGGCAATGGACCCACAGGTCTTTGGATGAGAAAGGCATGCGTGCCGTCTTCATGTCACCGTGCAGCCATGCCGAAAGACGGGTGATAGCCTCGGGGCCATCCTCGAGAGGCAGTGCCCACTCATTAACGAATTGTGAATATAGACAGTTCATCAGCAGACCTGTACGGGCAGGCTCGACTGCCTCGGTAACAGTTGATCCTGCTCGGAAGCCGTACTGCATTCCGAAGACAAACCATTCCACCCAGGGGAGAATCCGGGGAATATACGATGACAGTGCGAGGAGATTATGGTAGACATGATATCCGAACCACTCGCCGTAAAAGTTCCTCGGAGGGTCGCGCAGTGGTTGATCAGTCTTGTCGGCTCGCCAGACGATCGCGCCCTTCTCATATGGTAACCACCAAACACGAACGAACTCGTGAGATGTCCAGAGGCCGTTCGACCATTTATCAAGCACTTGCGATAACGAGTATCGCTCCTGTCGCCATGCGATATTGAACGACTGTTGGGCCTTGAAGGTCACCTCCACGACGATTCCGAGCGCTCCTAGGGATACCAGGGCTGCGCGGAAGAGGGACGGGTTGTTTGTCGCGCTGCAGCGCACCAGTTGTCCATTTGGTAAGACCAGACTCAGCGATTCGATGCATTCTGAGAGCAAGCCATGGCGTAGCGAACTGCCATGAGTGCCTGTCGCAATAACACCAGCTATTGACTGACTGTCGATGCTACCCAGATTTGTCAAGGTCAATCCGTATTCCTTCTCGAGTCGAGCTCCAAGCTCGCTCAATCGAATTCCTGCCTCAACAGTAACCGTCTGCGTTTCCAGGTCGACATTTAGGACACGGTTGAAGTCATCGAGGTTGACGAGCCAGGAGGAGGTACAGGTAAGGTCGGAGGGAGAGTGGCCGCTACCGACGGTCACGAGGCGACGGCGACATCGGCGGGCGAGAGTGATTATTTGCTGGATTTCCTGAATGGATTGAGGTCGAATGTAGAGTTCCGGTCGAGAAAAGAAGGTCTTGGCCCAGGTGTGATGCAGGTGGTCTTCGGAAGCACGGAATGGAACCGCGGGTTCGAGCTTCTCCAGCTCGCGGGCAATGGAAGGATGCATTGTACTATATTGACACGGGAATCTGTTCTCGTGGCACCCTGCAGGGCTATCACATTCTTTGATATACAGTAGGGATCGGGGGAATCGGGTTGGTGGGGGGGCCAAAGGGGAAAGTGACGGATGCGCTAGAAAAAAAAAGTCAAGATTGGATGTCGCCATCAAATGCATTCCGGCCCACCTAAACAACTTCCCCCACCTCCACTCTTACATACAGTATCCTTCTACATATGTATCTTCCCATGAAATTGAACATCGTTTCCACTTCAGACAAGCTGTGGCAATGTGTGACAAGGTTGCTTAATAATTATATATATTTTTTTTCTCTCCGTCCAGGTACTAACTAGTACACTCTCGTGTATATTGACCTTAACTCTCCGAGTGGTTAAACACGGAAATGTCCAAGCGGTCAAGATCAGCCGAGGTCGGAGATGCCGGTTCCTGCGTGCACTGGCGGTATTGGATACATTCAACTAAGTAGAAGTAGTCTTTGAATAGTAGAAGATAGCAGCAAAGCCATCATATTGATTGAACAACATTTGAACTTTGTATACAGATGACATTTCACATAGTCGAAACGAAAAAGAAAAACAAAAATCAAGTTCTAGATGTACATCCCAGATGCTCCCGCCATGCTCCTCTAGGGGCAGTGTACACCAAAGACAAGACTCCTTCCACAGATGCCCTCCTGACCGTCCGAGATATGCACATAGACAAAAAAAAAGACACAAAGAAAAGAAAAGAAAGGAGGGGGAAAGATAAATGAATGGGGGAAATTTTGAACAGGTGATAATGAAAAACAAAATATGCAAGAACTTTCGCAGCCATTACTAGTAACAGTTGCACCTCTTATGCTCTATCGCCAGGAGAGCGAATGGCCTCAATGGCCACGTCCAGAGGGAATACACAGGGAGCATGTACGGCCAGTTGATCCCATTTGCGGAAAGCACTTTGGCAACGATCTGGTACGCCACCCAATGAGACGAAACTCTTCGGGATGAAAGGTCGATCTTGAAGAGATGCTGCCAGAATACCGTATTCGTGCGCGAAGACCACCGCAGAGGCAAATTCGGCCGACTTTTGAGACGCATGTTCACCCACGATCCTGTCAGAAGCTGTCAGTATTTGATTCGCCGCATTATTTTCCTGCTCGCATATAAAATGAACTTACACATAAATCTCAAAGAAGGTATCAAGAACGTAAACCTCTCGCTCAGTAATGTTTTTATAGCAGAACGGTTCGATTTCCCGCACAGTATCGTTTGGTCGAACAACCGGCGAGCTTGAGCCTGGGCGGCGCATCCAGAAACGCGGAGGTTGTCCCATTTCGTGGTCCACCTTGAGAAGTCGAGTACGGAAGTGATCATACTTCGGCTTCATCTGCCAGTATTCCGAGGTCATGAGCGGGTTCGGCTGGTTGGAACCCGCAAAGTCATCGAAAAAGCTTTCTGGCTCTTGACCTTCGTCCACCTCTTCGAACTCGCCCGTCAGGCCAAGGTCCATGCTTATCAAACGTGCGGCACCGGTCTCCTCGGGACTACTGCCCTTGCCCTTCCACAGATACAACTTGCCGAACGGGGCGGAGATGACGAAAGGAAACCCGGAGCAAAGATTGCGCAGGGAATAGTCAACCTCATCAAAAGCCATTTGGCCTAGGTGCTTGCGTCCACAGAGCATGTACAGTGCTGAAGAGTTGGATCTTGAACTGGATCCTCGGCGAGTGATGATGATCCCTCCAAGTGCTTGGATGAACCGCACAGGCTCTCGGCCCTGACGGATAACCTCCAGTTTACAGCTATTCTCACGAGCAATCTTGCGAGCGAAAAGCTGTGCATCGTCCTGTGCGCCTTCTGGAACATCGTCTCCGCACCAGAGATAGACTTCTGAATTGTTGTGTCCTTGCGCTTCAAACAAGTGCACACACAGGTACATGCTTCCCTCGTATAACACGTATTCCTGGTTAACGGGAAGCTCTTGTCGTTTTCCATCACCAGTAAGCTCCCAAATTTGACGCTTTGTGGTTCTTATCATCGCGGCATCGCTCTTCGTCATCAACATGAGCTGAGGATCAATATCCATGCGGTCTCGGGGGTTAGGGAATGACTTGAAGAATTGGGCAATGGCTTCGCGAGCGTCTGCCGCTTGCGCAACTAATGACGGTGCGGACATTTTCCGTGATAGTCGATGCGGGTCGGAGGGCTTGTCGAGAGAGATGTCAGATTGTTTGCGTGGAACTGGAGGGGAGTATTGGCCGCTAGATCTGGGCGAAGACTCCGCAACCGTCACTCCGGGGATACCCTTGGATATAGGTGTTGGTGGCTGAGGCTTGTCCATTCGATTCTCGCCAAAGCTCGTCCTAAGAGGTGAGGGGGAAGTCGATGCATATCGCGCTTGTTGTGCCCACTGTGGTCTGGGCGCAGGTGTTGACGGTGACGTAGAAGGCAAGGGGGATGTGGTGTGCTTTGGCGGGACAGGGGGGCCACTGAGTGGGCTCACGGGTCCAGGTGATACCATCGCTGGCGAGATGTTTACATTCTCTTTGTCGCCATGGGCAAAGACGTCGGAGTCGCTCGTAGAAACGGGAGATGGGGGAGTCTTCCTCAATCTTTGTTGCAGTCCGCTGTTGAGAGCATTCTGGAAGTCGGAATTTACGACAGGTAGGGGCTTGTCGAGGGGGCTCTCTGTTGGGGCGTTTTCAGTATTGAGAACGAGGGTGTCATTTGACAGGCTCTTCGACTTGGCTTCTGAGGGAACTAAAGGCTCAGGAGCGGTCTCTGGGCTTGTAACTTCGGGAGAAGAAATTGCACCAACCTCCTTAATGTCCTGAATAGGTGAATCGGGCGGAGCAGCAATCCCCTTGGGTAGCCGTCTTTTAGGTCCTTTCGCGCGACCCTTTGTCATGTGTGAAAGAGGTGTGGAGGGTGAGGCAGAGCTTTCGCTAGAATTTGAGGTAGACACAACCGATTGCTTTTTCGGGCCCTCAGCTGCAGCTAGGGGGCCTCGGGATAAGAGACTCGCTAGTGCAGGATTGATGCGGCCTGCAAGTTTCCCTTTAGCAGCTTGACTGGGAATCACACTGACCGCTGCAGCAGTCTCTGCTTTGTTTGGTGACGGCAAATCACGAACCGGGCTAGCCGCCTCGTTTGGGACCTTATACTCGGTCTTTACAACAGGGCTTCTCTCCTGCGACTCGAAACTGTGCTTTGTCGGTGTTGAGATAGCATGCGGCTCATTGTTTGGTGAAATGGGCTCAGTTTGAGCGGGCGAAGGAACTTGAGCTTCGCCGACTATCTCTGCGGTGTTGGGCGGTGATACATGGGGCAAAGATATCGGAGAGGTCGATGGGGAACCAAGCTCACGAGTGGAGGTGAAGCTCTTATCAGGACTGGTTTGTCTGACGCTGCTTGTCCTGTTCATCAGATTGCGCTTCGCAATGGCCTCTGGCACCGCAGGTTTGGGACTTTCAGGCTCATCATCTTTCCCCACGGTATTCCGTCTAACGGTACCTCCTCCGGCTTTCATGGCTTCCTTTTGTTTTACAAGACTATCCTTGAATTCATCAACCCGCTGTGTTTTCTTGGGACCCCCGGTCGCATTGAGAGCAGCCTTGCCCCGCAAGATGTTGCCCTTGAGTTCATCAGGGGCAACATAGTTGCGAGTCTCGGTTTTCTTAAGCTTTCCGAATATGTTTTTGAACTCGGGCTCTTGCTGCGGTCCAGTGTCTTTAGCAACTTCTCGCTTTCGCAAGTTTGCTCGGAAGTCAACAACTGGGGATTGGGGCGGTTGAGCAATTCTAGGAGACAATGGATCTCGCGAAGGGAGTGAGAAGTTAGGCTTGGGGTTTAACGCGAGCGGCGCTACTTTGCGAGTTGGTTCGGGTTCGGGTGTAGGCTCGGGCGTAGGCTCAGGGACGGGGTCAGATTCGGGTGCAGGTTCAGGTTCTGGCTCTGGCTCTGGCTCGCGCTCAGCTTCGGGCTCGGCTTGTGGTTCGGGCTCGGGTTCCGACTCTGGCTTGCTTTCGGGCTCAGGTACAGGTACAGGTACAGGTGCCGGCGTAGGGTCAACTTGCGACTCTTTCTTTTCCAACTTAGGCGAGGCATCCAATGGCGTTCTCTTCTCCTCTGTCAATAGATCTGATTTGGTCGAGGCCGATTCTTCCTCTTGTTCACCAGTTGGGGACCTGGGAACCCCCTTTGACCTGGTCATAGTGGGACTTCCCAGGACTGAGGGAGTTCCGGAAATGCTAGGCTTCTTGAAATGGCCACCGGGAGGAGGCGTCCGCATCAAGCCAATTGGGGTCACTTCCTTAAAACGGCTCAGATCAACACTGCCTCTTGACTGGCGGTCTCTTTGCCACGCTGGCTGCGACGGTTGTCGCTGATGCCTCGGGGATTCGGGAGGTCGGTTCAAAGCACTTTCCAACCAGGAAGCCTTTTGGGGGCTCCATCTCTTAGGATCCATTGTTCTCGAGGTGAAAGGGCTTGCAGCCTCGGGATTTTGGCTGTCAGTAGTCACAGAGCTTACAGACCGGGAATGACTGTAAAGAGGCGGTCGGCTCGGACTGCCCTCAAAGCGGCTACTATCACTGGGTCCTGGATTTGAGGGTGTTGTAGGCCTCTCGGTAGACTCTGCTGGACGTACCACTGTCGCCTCACTGTGACTCGAGCCAGGGCGTTGATTAGGCACCGGTGACGAGTCACGATTCGGTCGAGAGTTTGATGTGGGGGTCATGTCACTGATACTGGCAGTCAAACTGGGAGCCGCAACGCTATTGCGATTTGAGACGATAGAATTACTGCGGCTCAGCCCCTGCGGAATCTGTGCACTCCATCTTTTCGATACACTATCTGATCTTCTCATCATTGCGCTCTGAACGAATCCACCAAGCCCCTTTGTTGGCGAATTCGATCGAGCTCGTTCCGGTGACATTCGCCGCTGGGTGGGAGATGCAGGCAATGGCTCTTCGGCTGATGTTTCTGTCTGGGGAGGATCAAGTTTTGGTGCATCGGATAAGGTAGCCGGGGAGCCCAGTCCAGTCGCCAATGACACTGACGAGACACTTGAAAATCTGTTATGGGGGCTGCTCTCGCCAATCGTAGAGGCAGTCCTTGGTGGTGAAGGAGTTGCGTCCCCTGCTTCCTCAACCCGCTCTGGCACAGTCACAGAATCACCTCTTGGGCGTGATACTCGGCGAGTCCCATCTAAATCGCCAGCATTTTCGGTATCTTGTTCGGCTTTCCTGGGGGTTGGTGAACCGAGTCCTCGGTCTGCAAGTCCTCGGTCTGGAGATTGCCGCAACCATGAAGAGGGATCTTTTGAGGTTGGTGAGTGCGCAAATTGGGCACGAGACAATCGGTCTTGATCGGATGCTGTGGAGGTATTTCTCAAATGACTAGATCGAGTGGGAGATGTTGAGCCAGGAGACCGATTCCCAAGGTCCCGCGAAGAAGGGCGTTGCTGCCATGATAGGGTTCCCGTCCGGCTGCGTGATAAGGTGGGCAAGGCTCGAGTTGGAGATCCAGATTCCGAGTCCTGGACTGACCCGCGTCGCGAGTTAGTCTCGGGGGCATCTCGCTCGTTGCTGACTCTGGTGGTATCCGCTGTGGCGGTGTCTGGGTCCTGAGTCTGTACCGTGGGCTCCAAGTGCTCCGGAGGCTCGATCGAGGGTTGGCCGAGAGAGGAGGCGCTCAGTCTCAAGGGGTTCAAAGTGGGAGACCCGGCGATGGATCTTGCTCGCTCTAGTATCACCAAGACATTAGCATCATACTAATAGGCGTCATAATGGGTGGGGTCCACCAGTCCATAGCGGCGCGGGGCGGTCAACTGCGGCCAACTGCGGTCAAGGCAGAGTTGAGACAGAGTTGAGAGCGAGAGGGCGCCTTCGACGAGGAGGAAGGGATCGTACCAGCTCGGCGGGCTTGTCGTTCCTTGCGACCTTGTATAATCTCCTCCTCTAGTTTCTTGGTGCGCTCTTCATCTTCCTTATCGCGTTTCTCGCCGAGTTCGCGGATTCGCGAGAGGAAGTCATTCACATCCTCAGACCCTTCAGGGTTTGTTGTCGACATGGTGTGAGAGTCCACAACTTCCCAAGTTGAAAATGAAAGAAAGGGGAAGAGGGGAAGGGTGGACTTTGAGGGGGGTTGAGGAGGGGTTGTGATGGAGAAGAAAGAGTGAAAGACGACTCGGAGCTGAGGTGTACTCCGCCCTGCTTAAATTAAATGGGGAATGGTCACGATCCATTTGCAGAGTCATTGGCTCCGATGATCATCCCTCTGGCATTACTAGTATCATTGGGTTTGTATTATGTTTCAATTGTTATTTTTATTTAAAAAGCAATAAAAGAACCGAACAAGATAATTTAGTAGATATACAATATAAGATCTAGAATGGCAATAGTATTCTATGTATTCACCACACTACTACCCCCAATATAGCCAACGCGGTTATTTGTTTACTTTCCGTAGGACAAGCGGATCGCTTCCACTCGGGCCCCGCAGTGCGAGCTGATGGACCCATGGGCCGCCATCACGAATTCCGGTTCTGAGTTTATGAGTTTTCAAGTTCTCCTTGATGTTCAGTGTTCACCCTTTGGTTTGCTAGGGGGGAATGAGCTGTCCCTCAAAATTCACGGTACTAAATTGGACCTATCACTTGGTGCCTTGCAGCGGGGGATACCCTAGGGTATACCCTTCGGAAGGGTTCGCGGGATACGGGATAGTGCAGTACAGTACAGACCTTGGGGGAACCACTTAGAACCGCCTCATTGCCGATCGATATCAGATTTTTCTGCTGCTTCCTACTAACAGTGATAATGTGTTGATATTAATCACTTTAACACAAAGCATAGTTCTAGTGAATACCTAATGACAGCACCAACAAAATGGTGCCGGTGGTGGTTCTCATTGCGGCAATAACACTGTGTGGTGTACCTACCTAGGTATGTACTCATACGGCTACCAATGATGTAGGGTCAACTGTCTATCTAGACACAAGCAGCATTGCATTCATGAGAATTTCTCAGTCTGAAGACACAACTCGGAAACTTCTAACTTCTAGATTCTAACCTCTTACCTTCGATGTTATGTATGTGCATCATACCGTGCTACACTGCGTAGAAGTTTCTTTCCCGGTGAAATCGTAATCCAACCAAAGCCTGATAGTACCGCTGGGACCTCCAGAGGTGTCACATTCCCCTACAATTGCCCTGGACTCACTGTCAAGCACCCATACATTATATAAGATAGAGAGTAATGGACTACTGCATAGTTGGGACGCAGTACTAGACTCCTCTACGAACCTGTA
The DNA here is from genome assembly GCA_000347475.1 of Penicillium paxilli ATCC 26601. Classification (NCBI taxonomy): domain Eukaryota; kingdom Fungi; phylum Ascomycota; class Eurotiomycetes; order Eurotiales; family Aspergillaceae; genus Penicillium; species Penicillium paxilli. The sequence goes on from KB644800.1 coordinate 47,305, forward strand.
GAGCTAAGAGGGCCAAGCCTACTACTAGTAGGTGTAATACGGCATTCCTGAGTTGATATAGGTTACTGATACGAGTAGCACCATGCTATATGAGGGTTTGGGGAACTTCCTTCTTGCATGAGGTTGGTAGATGTCAATTTGAGTGTAGACTAATACAGGAATAGTCGGTCTTTCGCGTCCTGTACAACCCATTCCAATCCTTCGTGGAGATTCCTACCCGTCATGGCACTGCACGGAAGAATAGTCCACTTATGAGTTTTGATTAAATCCAGACCAAGGCGCTAGAAAAGGTCAGTCTGAAAAGTGATTGAAATCCCCAGGCTCCCGGGGGCTCTAAGAAGTTATATCGTGGGTGTCACTTACCTGGCGCACCTCCTCTTCGGTCATGCAATGCTCCACGTCGGTCTTATTTAAGAATACCAGGAGACTAGCTCCCATGAGGCGCTGGTAAATTTAGATTAGTCTCGATGATCAATAGGGTAGCAGACATAACGGAGAGGAAGCATACCTCTTCGAGCAGTAGACCAGCTAGCTCCTCGCGACAGTCATCCACCCGAAGTCGATCGGTGGCATCGACAACCCAAACCAAGGTGTCGGTCTTCTCGAAATAGTTTTTCCAGTAGGATCGTAATGTTTTTTGGCCGCCCACATCCCCTGTTCTCTGTCAGTCAAGTGAGGTGATGAGATAGGGCGATTAAGCTCACAGATGTTGAGTTTATATCTGGGCACTGTTAGCAGTCATCCTTCAAGTCTGAGCATTCTAAAGGGTACTAGTATCTGGAGAAAATCTCACCCTAAAAAATCAATAGTTTTGATGATGAAGCCCAAGGTTGGGCTCACTGAAGTGACATCTTCATTCATAATTCGTTTCACAATTGTTGTCTTTCCAGCATTGTCTAATCCGCTAGAGACACAGCAATCAGCGTACCGCCCTGGAAACGATAGAAATTAGACTCACAGCATTAATACTCGCATCTCTTTATCTTTCAGGCGAGCTTTTCTTAAAATAGACAGCATGTCGACGATGATTCCTGTCTTGTCTAGATATTCAAGGAGGGAAACGCAGAGAGTCGGGAGGGAATTTTCCTTGGCAGACCATGGCCCTCGCAGCTTAGTACAGCCCAAGTCTAGTAACCAACTGATTCACTAGTATTCACCTAGAACTCACTTGTTCAATTTTCCAAGAGAATTTAATTGACTAAATGATTACTCATTGTACTAATATTTAATAGAATAAAATACACCTCATAATGCAGTTGTAATACCAGCTCATTTCATTATCATGTCCAACAATCACGGGAACACTGCCAATAGAATGCTAATGGCTATTTTTTCAAGCCGGTCGCTCAGGCTCCAGGGCAGATCTGAACCACATATCTAGTCACTAAATCCTTACAATTTACATAACTTACCTGAATCTATGTCCTGATGAGAGAGAACCTGGGTTTCCAAGGATTCCTCGGGTTTTGGTAGAATCTCCTGGGCGGCTCTGCCATGACTAAGCTCCCGGAACTGGAGGCAAGATCCGACCGCGGAGGTTGAACTTCCACCTTTTCTAACCCATCGGCCGCCATCATGTCCAACCAGCAAGTGGTAAGTTCGCCTTCAGGGTGGTATCATCTGCATACGATGAAGCGACCAACTGCTACGCCCTTCCCTGCGGTCATTTCGCTGTTGCTAGGAATCCGGCCAAGCTCGTTCGAAGGTATCCGTGACTAACAGTCGTCCCTTCACAGGGTACGGTGTTCGAGAAGGTGATCCAGGAGGTCTGCGATTCCTCCCAAGTCGACTTCGAAGAGAGTGGTGTTGATCAAAAGACCCTGCACGATTTGCGCGATGTGAGTTTGTCGTTCCTTTGTAATGGATATGGGGTGGTGGTGGATGGCTTTAGGCGTGTGCTTGTCTGGGGGCGAACTGGTCAGCGAAAAGCGGGGGAGCCCGAAGGTGCGAGGGAGGCCGTCCTTATGGGGGACCGCCAGCATTTGAGGCTCCCTTTATACCTGGCCGCCGCTACCCACTTGGGGCTTAGGCCGCCAAGCCATCATTCGCCCGCCCTCATTTACCACCACCTACTACCTTTCTCCGCATAGGGTCATACTAACTAGACCTCTGTTCACGATAGCACTGGCAGCAAAAGCTTTCTTCTGTCAACGTCGCTCATTTCCCCTGGGATCCCGCCCCTCAAGCTGCCGCTCCAGCTCATGTTCTACCTCCTCAATCTACTGTCCCCTCCAACGCCCCTCGACCACCCCCGCCGCAACAACAACAGCAGCAGCAGCAGCAACCACCACCAACCCAGCAACAGCAACAGCAACATGTTCCTCCCCCTGTCACCCTACCTCAAGCACCCCCAGCGCAGGCCCCGCCTGTATCCCAACCTGTGACGATGGCTGGCCCTCGTATCAAGACCGAGCCTGGGACCAACGGGCAATCCGTGCCGCCGAATATGACTAACCCGATGGCTTCGAATGTGCCTCTTCATTCCGCACGAGAGCGGGCCATGAATAACGTGCTTCACAAGTACGGACCAGCTGCGGCTCAGACTGTAAGCCAACTTCAACAGCCCGGTCAAGCCTATCAGCCGCAAATGCACGCACCTAACGGTCCGGCCCCTCAGATCAAACAAGAGCCCGGCTACCCATCCATGGGCCAGAGTCAGACTGACGGGTCTGGTGATTCTTTGTCCGACTGGAAGGCCGAAGTTACCCGTCGCCGAGAAGCTGCCCAAAACGGTGAAGGAGACCGACTTCTTCGCGACCATCTTAAACAGCAGATGCTTGGTCTTGAGGCCGGTGGTCTTCTCCAGCCATCCTCGTCTCGGTCTTCGGGCTCTGCTGCAAGGAGTGCCGCTCTTCTCTCTTCTTTGGGCCATGGTGACACAGATCCATCTCCTGGTCAATACGACGGTCCCGATGACGGTCTTAAAGAAGAAGCTGATGAAGATGCCATCAATTCTGACCTGGATGATCCAGATGACCTTGTAGCAGAGGACCATGATGCTGACGAGATGGAAGGTCAAGTCATGCTCTGCACCTATGACAAAGTCCAAAGAGTCAAGAACAAGTGGAAGTGCACCTTGAAGGACGGGATCCTGACCACTGGTGGCAAGGAGTAAGTTGTGACCCGTTAACAGCTGTATGACTATTTGGCTAACCTTGTAACTTCAAGATATGTCTTCCACAAGGGACAAGGAGAATTTGAGTGGTAATCAGTAACGATCTCCACATTGTTCCTGCTTGCCACGCTCCGTTCGTCTCATACATTCACGAATCTCCCGATCTGTAATATTTCTTGCTCTTCTATCGACAACCCCCTCAATCCCCACGTCCTCTACATTACACTTGACTCGGATCTTATGCCTTAAATGCGACTTTTTTCAAACCGCTATCTTTCTTCGACTTGTCACGATCATCCTGCTCCTGCTCCTTTCCCCTCAAATCAAGATCATAACCCAGGGTTCGGATTTTTTTCCCCTTTCTGTTTCTGTTTCTGTTTGTGTTTTTCAATTCGAGCTTTTAAAACTTATGATATCTACGTCTTTGAAAAGGTTTCTCTTATTTTCTAGCTAAAGCTTGGTACTTTGAGATGCCTCTGCTCATGTACTAGAATGACAATCCCAGCTAGGTTAACCAATAACAATGAAAATCTACGCGGAATGCATGGTTCTAGATAGTAGTCATAGCACCTAGACAGTACTAGGTACTACCTAGTCAGTACGAAGTAGGTAGTAGGACTAGTGCAACTATCAGATATCTACGATCATTTACTTGCAGAACTTTTAACTTGAAATTACAATGACCCAAAATGAAGAGAGAGAAAAGACAAGAGATCCGTTGAAAGATAAAAAAAATCAAAGTGTATCAAAACCATATCTACAAGATCCGACGCCGACGAATCACACTTTTATAGCTTCATTTCCACGCCATCGCAACTCAGAGCCACAGGGCGGAAAGAGAGAGAAAAAAAAACAACAACATCAGGCCCATAAGAGAAAAAAAAGATCGCATATTTCCCCAGCGAGATCGCCATTTCCATAACCCTGCACAGTACGATTGAAAGTCCCCGAACCCAACCAAACCCAACCAAACCAAGTTTAAGCGCTAGTGGTTTTTTTTATTTCCCTTGATTTTGCAGCTGAAAGGGAAATTCCATTTAGGCTTTCTTGGTTTGCAAAGTTGTTAGGCAAAGGAAGGAGATCAAAAGTCCATGTTGGAAATGGATGGAGCCAGCTCAAGCCGTGAAGGAACTTGAATCGAAAGATAAGAAAAAAAAAAGAAGAGCGAGGACCAAAAGCAGAAAGCCAACCCGTGCAGAACGCAGGATAACATGCAAGACAAAAAAAAAGAGCAGAACGACATGAACACATTCCCCCTTATCCCATTACTACCTCAACTTCCATGAAGGACAAACATAACCACGAACTTCTAGGCAGGTCTTTCTGAGGGATTGATCGCTCGGGTGGCTCTATTACCAGGCCCACTGGGTAGACGGGGTGACTGGGAACGGTGAAGGGATATCAGGCAAAAGAACACAGAAAAACAGAAAGCAAATGCCAGGGAACAGAAAAGGGGCATCGATGTACCAGTATGCGAAGGAGGATAAAAGCAACCATGGAAAAGCAAATAAAATAAACAAACCCAGCAAAACTCCGTAGTCACCGGGCCAGTCATGACATCATGTGGGAGCGTAGATAGCCCCGAAAGACCGTCGACATTCATTCGCATAATAGCTGAGTATTATGTTATTGACAAGCGAATCAGCTTCACATGAGGCCTTCTTCGCCAATTCCGGGGAGGCCAGCTCCAGCAACGTTGATGTTCTGTCCCTGCATGACTCCACCGCCGAGATTCAGATTGCGACCTCCAAGCTGGAAATCGGGATTGCATGGTGGAGAGTGCGATTTATGATATTTCAAGCCGTTCAAATTCTTATATCGCTTGCCGCACACCTCGCAACGGTAAGGCTTCTCTTTCTCCATTCCAAGGGTACCGGGGTAGGGTGTTGACGTCTCGGGGTTCACAATTGAGAAAGTACCATCGGCATTATCATGCAATTGTTGGTTATTATGGCCATGCTGTAAAAAAGGAACATCGTTAGTTAAGACTTTCCTTTGAGAATGGGATGAAATGATCAGTAAACGGAGACTTACAGCTTTGTGGTATTTCAACCCATTCTGATTCTTATAGGCCTTCTCGCAGCCAATAACAGGACAACGGAATGGCTTGGGCTCCTCATTCGGAAGAATTGATGTGGTATCTGGAAC